>CM021100.1:867213570-867409376 GCA_007115665.2 Sequoiadendron giganteum | reverse complement strand
AATTCCTTGTACATAATTTAGTCTTTTCAAAGCTTTCCTATATATAAATTATCATTTTATCTCTAAACATGTTCTCACATTTTAGGGCAAAGCTCATAGTCCAATATAAATTTACCATTCGAAGATCATGGTTTATATAAAATCTCATTAAATTATAGACAAATTCATGTATTGTGGTTTCAATCCAAGAAACGCAGTTCTTATTATGTTTTGATTTATGATCAATTATTTGTTCAAGATAGGTTTCATAGTTCAATTCACAACTCAAAGCTCATATTGCAAGATTACGATTTAATAAGCTCATGTTTAATTTAAATTTATCAAAATTCTCTTCCAAAAAATGGGACTAGAATAAAATTTCCCTTAAAAATCAATCGCATATCTATATATACATACACATGTATGTACATATATGTGTATGTGTGTACATATACATGTATATATGTGTATGTACATGCATATATGTGTATTTTTGTATGTACATATGTGTACATACATACATATGTATTATATATACATACATGTACACAATGTACATGACATATGTATATATGTGTATATATGTATATACAAATTTATGTATACGTAAATATATTTTTATATATATGTACATGCACACGTATATATACAAGTACATATAGTTATACATACATACTCAAGTATGTACATACATACACATGTATTCATATGTGCATGTACATGTATGCACATATATGTACACATAAATACATATGTATATGTAGATACATACATACACACATACACACATACGCATATATGCATTATATATATACACACATACACATATACATGAATGTACATACATACACACATACAAATGTATGTATATATGAATACATACAGGCATACACACATACACATGTATATAATACAAACATAAATACATGTACACACCCATATATGTACACACATACACACATGCACATGCATATATGTACATACATAAACACATACACATATATGTACAAATGTACATACACATATGTATACATACATGTATGTGCATCTAGTGAATTAGAAATTTGGAGTTTTCAATTTTGGGTTTATAGATACTTGATGAAGAATAGATTAAAAAATGCATTAAATATTAGAGGCCAATAATTGAAAGATAGTTATATATTGATAGGGATTCACAATAAAGGCAGCTCTATATTGATAGGGATTCACAATTAGGATAGTAGTCATAAAAATCTTGTAGCTTCTCCACCCAAAGTGTGGTATACCATCCTATTCAAGGACATTTATTTTAAATTTATTTTAGAACCATGTAGCTATTAGGAAGGTGTTGTGCACCTTTCCTAAAATATTTATTATTTTATAAAGATGCAATCCATTTTGAAATGGCATACCACACTTTATTGAATTATTTTGAAGTGTTGTACACATTCACATTAGATATGTCATTTCAAAATGGATTTCAGCTTTAAAAAAAATTAAATATTTTAGGAAAGATGTGTACAACACCTTCCTAATAGCTATGGTTCTAAAATAAATTTGAAATAAATGTCTTATACTATGATGGTAATTTAGGAGAAGCTATAAATATCACATGAATAGAAAATAATTGCATATTTTTTTTCTAAAAGTTGTCTTATTTGTAAGTTAGCTATTAGGGAGTTTAGAAGCTATGTTGGAAGCTGGAGACTGAAGTTTCAATAAAGCATTGGGGTTTTCTAATGTGAATGAAAATGATATTTTAAATATTTTGGAGACCTTAAAAGGTCTAGATTGCAAGAAATGAACAATGATTCAAAATTCCATATCAAGGGAGTGTATGATCTTAGTCCTTGAAATGTGAAAAGAGATGAAACACTAAAACCTACCCTCTCAAGGGAGTTACAATATACTTTTTAAAAAAATTTAGAGGTCTCAATTTAGAAGAAGATTGAAATCCTCATAGTTTTGTGACTAAAGAGCATAAATATTTAATTAGTGTTTATATTTTCTCTAATTTTCTAGGTGCCTAACATTTTTTATCCCTATTTTATAAATCATACTTTTTATATTTTAATATAATATATGTGGCATCCAAATTTTGTTTATAAAAAATAATAATAGAATTATTTTATATAAAATTGGTTATAATAAATCAAACTAAGAAATCATATAATCTGATATATCCAACTCACAAGTTGTATGCTTCTAATACTAGGCGAATTTGTATTATCGATTTGTTATAAAAATACTAATGGGGTCCTTATGATATCTTATGGTTCTATATCTACTCAATCGAGAGCTCATATGGGCTAATTGTAGACAAACTCTAATAGACGTGTCAACTAACTAGTGTTATGTACTAAAAATCTAGTGGAAGGTAAGTGGTTTAGGATAACCTTTAATGAAAAATAGGTAAGTTTTAGAGGGCTCTAAGGTTACAAAAAATGCTTCAATTCATGAAGAGGCCATGAAAAATGAAGGAAGAAAGGATTGATGAGGTGTAGTAAATTGTAAATTGGATGTTACTAGATTGGGAGGGTAGACTTGGTCATTGCAAACCAAATAAGAAGGTAAAAACCACATATTTTTATTTTTCATTGAAATGTAATGCAATCACTAGTCTAGAAAGTTGGATGGTTTCATAATTCTTATGGAAAAATGAAAGTATCATATCAAAAACCTAATTGTTCCGATGAGAGAAAAAACATCACATTGAAAATAGAATTGCAAGGGAAGTTACAAAGTGGTACTAGTGGTTGTGAAAATCACTAAGGTAAATTAGATATATTTTCATATAATGGTTTGGCCCACTTAAAAATATTCTGAAAGGAATTACTATAATTTCTTACGATAGAATGAAGTCAAATAATTGACAAATGAATCGCCAATGGCATCATATAATCTAGTATTATGGTTTTACTACTTCATGTTGATATTTATTTATTCATGCATGGGTAGACATGGTGGCTTCTCACTACTATCTACATAGGTTACACAAGCCTCTCTATGTATACACGTTAACATCACTCCTGAAGGTCACTGATAATTTGCAAATTGTTGGATCAAATCGATTAATTAAGGCATCTCAAGGTTTTCTGAGAGTGAAGAGTTTAATATATATATATATCTATATATATTCTATCAAGGATTGAGATCTTTTAGATTTATCATACATATTACTTATTTAGTGATGATATGGTGTGTGACTTATAGTAAACTATACTGCAATTGTGTAAGGAAAGAAAAATAGATGACAAGGAAATGTTACCATGTTGTCAATCAACTTTGGGAACAAGTATTCATGGTGCTATATGAATCAATCGATGAAGATCTTAAACAAATGAGGAATTTACATTTTTTCCATCCTTTGACCTATAAATATGATTCACTAGACACTAGTATTCATGATGTAATTTGAAAGCATTTCGCACTAGGCCAAATGAATTATTCTATTCTATTTTGTAAGAAACATCATTTATTAGTCAGACAAAGCTATCAATGTTTCTAGGTTGTCCGAGGCTATATTGTTTTGAGGGAGTGTGTATATTTGCATTTGTTCAAGCATGCAACTAGAAAGGATCTTACCTTGTTGAGTGCACTCATGGGGTCGATCCACAAAGTAATAAAATACTTTTTGTTTGTGGTTTCGTGAGAGGGGCTTTATTCTTTCCTATGCATGTGTTCTTGTTTCTTCTTTGACTTGGTGATTGTGATGCTTATTTGTTACAAGCATGTCATGGTGGTGATATTTGTATCTATTCATTACATAGTGAATATGCACTTGAAGATATATATTGTTTGATTGAGCACATTTTGGGTAATGAATAAAGAAAAATATGGTTATCTTCGAAGTAAAATATTAAATTAAGCACAACACAAACATGTTTTGGGTATCTACAATATTCTTACCAATTCTATGAAAGGACATGGATTGGCATATAAAATCATATCTGCAACTTTAAAAGAAGAAATAATTTCAGAATACTTAAGCAATGGCCCTATATTAGTCAAACATAGCTATATTACATTCACTGTTCACATTCACTGTATATGAACAATCTGCATATTAAGGGCTGGATGTTGAGCTTTTTTTCATTTTTTAACAAATGCAAACATTTATCATAAAACCCTAAACTGAAAAACACCAAATTTGCTAAATTCCTTTATAAAAAAATTTCAAAACCCCAAATTCCCAATTCACAATTAAACACTTCCAAATCATACATTTCTTTCTAATAAATCACTATAATGGATGTTGACCACAATTTCATCAACTAATACCTAAACACAACCCATTATAAAAAAAAAATTCAAAAAATTTCACAATGAAAAAACGTCAATGCCCTGCCATACGCAAAGGAACGCAAAGAGTAGAACCTAGGAGGAAATGTTTAGAAATTGGAGGTTTTTGGGTTGCCTTCACATTTATATCCATCCTTCCCTATGTTTGATTGACCCTGTTCACACATAAAACCTTTCGCTCGAGCACCAAAATGAATGGGCCCATTTTTTGTTTTGTTTTTATTTTCCATAAATCTGACCGAAAGCTTTCCGATCGAATCCATTTTGGTTGAAAACCTTCCAGTTAGAAGGGGGCTTCCACATCAGTGCCAAATCACCACCATGTGGTTTCAGCCGAAAGTAACTCAACTAAAAACCTTCCAATCGGAAACTACTCGATCAAAACCATTTGTTTAGCCAGAAGTGTGACACACTATTGTTCTTTTACCTAGTTGAAATGTATGGGTGTCAGTATAGACCACAAAATCCTTAGGTAAAATTTTATGTCTCCATTTCTTTAGTGAATGAACCATTGCATACAATTCTAATTCATATGATGAGTACTTCTTCTTGGAATTATTTATTTTTTCACTAAAATATTTTATTGGATTATTTTCTTGGCTTAAAAATTCCCCTATTGCATGGCCACTAGCATCATACTCTATTTGGAATACCTTATTGAAAATTAGGTAAATCCAAGATTGGCTGCTTAGTTACTGTTTTTTTAGATATTGGAAATTATTCTCATCTTGTTCACTCCACATGAACTTCTTTTTCTTATCCCCTTTTACAATGTCTATGATAGGTGCACATACATAACTGAAACCTTTCATAATTTTTTTGTAAAAACTTGCAAGACCATGGAAAATTCTTACCTCTAAAACTAATTTAGGGGTAGGCCACTCCAATATTGCCTTCACTTTTCTTGGATCCATCTTCAACATCCCCTTTGAAACCACAAAATGAAGGTACATCATTTATGCCTTCATGAACTCATACTTTTTTATATTGATCAACATTTTTTCCTCTTATAGCCTTATTAACACAAAATTAAAATTATCCAAATGTTCTTCTTTGCTATAGTTGAAAACTAGTATATCATTAAGGTAAACAACTAAAAAATTACCAATGTATGGCTTGAGGACCTCATTCACGAGCCTTGTGAATGTACTAGGTGCATTAGAAAGGATAAATGGAATAACAAGCCACTCATTTATAATCCCTCATTTTTTTTAGCATTTTTTCCATTCATCCCCTTGTCCGATCCTTATTTGATGGTATCCATTCTTGATATCTATCTTTGAGAAATAGCTTGCCCCCTCAAACAATACATTAAGTATTTTATTCTTGGTAGTGGAAACCTATATCTGATTGTTATCTTATTTATTGCCCTTGAATCAATAGAATTTCTCCACTCACCCCCTTTCTTATGTGCCAAAACAGTTGGAACTGCAGAATGACTAAGGCTCTCCTTGATTAACCCTTTTTCAAGAAACTCTTGTACTTTTTTTGATTTCTTCATTTTGTTGGGGTGTCATCTTATAGGCTACTTTCTTTGGTATACTAGCCCCTAGTATAAATTATATGTGGTGACTAATATCTCTCATTGGAGTTAAAGAGTTTGGAAGTTCTTCTACAACTATGTCATTATACCCCTTCAACACATCTTGAATCTCCCTAGGCAAATATTCCATTTTTGTTTTTGTTATGACAGTAGTAGGCCTCAACAACACAAAAAAATCTATCTCTTCCTCTTCCATTGTATTTAGAAACTCCTTTTCACCCACTATCATCACACTTATCCAAAATTTTAGTCTTTATCTTCGTCCTTCAAGGGTGCTAGGGTGTAGGTAACTTAATCCTTCTCCAAAACATAGAAATTATTCCTACCATCATCTATTTTTTCTATCATATTCACAAGGCCTACAAAATAAAACACGACATACATCCATAGGGATGATATCACAAAAAACCTTGTATTTGTACCTCTCTATCTGAAACTCTACCCAACATTGCTCATTAACTAGTACTTTCTTCCCCTTATTCAACCATGATACTTTATAGGGTACATAGGATGGGGTAATATCTTCAAATTTGATCTCTCTACCATCTCAATAGCAACTAAATTATCAGTACTTCTTGGATCTATAACAACTTGGAATTACTTACCTTGACACTTGCAAACAATCTTGAAGAGTGATTTCCTTTGAGGTGGCTCCTTCTCCATTGGAACCTTGATCAATGTCCTTCTCATTAGAAAAACTTCTCCTTTCTTTGGTTCTTCTAGTTGTGGTGAGGAGTTAACACTTTCTTCATCTCCTCCTTGAGAAACTTGAGTCCTTATTTCATTCCTAAAGGTGGTAGCTGTTTTCTCTTCTAGACACTCCCAAGCTTGATGATCAACAATTTTTTTGCACTTGTAGCATTTCCCTATGAATCCATTGAATCCTCCTCTTTGTCCAAATCTTGCCTTGAAGTAAGGCCTTTTTCCTCTGAAACCCCCTCTTGAATTTGGCGCTTGTTCTTGTGAGGTGCTTGACTCTCCTTGATTTCTTTGTGACTGTCCTCTACCAACATATGAACCTCTACCTCTATTCCTCGTTTCTTTCTTCCTATTCAACATCTCCTAAGCCTTTAAGGCTAGTTGATAACACTCTTCAAGTGTCTTGGGGCTTGTAAGGATCAACTCATCTTTCAAGTTATACTTCAATCCATTAAGGTATCTTGCAACATTTTCAGTATCATCCTCTATGTGTCCTAATTTGATGCTCAACTTATAAAACTCTTCAGTTCACTCTTTCACTCCCATATCCTTTTGTTTCAATTTCTACAACTTCCTATACAATTGAGTCATGTATTCACTAGGCATGAATTTTCCCTTCAACTTGGCCACCATCCTATCCCAAGAAGTAATCTTGGATTTCCATTTTTTTCCTTTCTTCCTAAACATAACCCCACCATAGGGATGCATGAACTTTCAACTTGGTCCTAACCAACTTTACTTGGTTCTTTTTAGGTACCTCCTCCAATTAAAAATACTTGTCCAACTCCCCTATCTAATTTAGGAGTTCTTCACCATTCAAACTACCTCCATATACTAGAATTTCCACTTTCACCTTAGTTCCTTCAACAATATTTCCATCCTCAATTCATCAGCATCCCTCTCTTCTTGAAGTTCTTCTTGAGGTGCTTCATTCACCACTTCTTCTTCTTGGTCACTCACATCCCCTATAACTATTCCTCTTGTTTGCTTACCTTCAACTACACCGAGTCTTGCATCCAAAATAACACTCATTTCCCTCATTTATCTAGCAAGGGCTTCTCCTAATTGTGTTGTTATCCTTTCTCCCACCCTTTCAATGTTTCTTGTAGGTATCTTTCTTTTTCTTGCTTAACCCTTATATTAAATTTCTTGCTTCACCTACACTAATACCAATAATGACATAGATGAAAAAAAAAAATTACAATGGACTCTCAAGAACAAGGAAAATATGGTTTTCACAAGTTCATTATGCATAAGAATCTCTAATCTTTCTATGGTGACAACAATTTATACCTTGCAAACTTGCCTACAAGCCTAATTTCCTAGATTCAACTTGTAAAAAGAAAAATCATTCACTTTTTCTCTCCAATATTAAGCTCTTAAACATACTCAATCACACTCTATAGGCTTCATCGAACCCCTACTTGGTAGTGGTTAACTTCAAACAATGTAATTTCCATAAAACCCTGTTTATAATAATCCAAATGCCAATACAATAAAGTATCTCTTATAAATCATAAAAACTAATGAGTTATCATTTACCCTTTGGTGGAAATGTGCATAAGGACCTGTAGAAGATATGTTTCAAATTTAATTAATTTTCACAAGCTGAAACTAGAGATTTGAATTTTGCAAACTCAGTAAAAACTCTAGGTTTTAGACAGTGCAACTAGGAGAGTTTTCACAATATCTCACTCAAAACATAATGAGATTATCTAATGCCCTACCACATAATCCTAGAAGAAGTTACAATAACTACGAAATAATGCAATTTTTTTCTTTTAAAATCCAATAATAACATGATAATTTCACTAACTATCACCAACATCCTCTAAGGCCCGAGACTGAGGTTACGTTTGATTCCCATGACATAAACATAAATACATTCATAACATATGATTAAATACTTAAGAATTAAAAGTACATACATTCCAAACATTGAAATTGTGTCACAAGGATATGATACACATCAAGATCCCAATATAACATTAACTTTCAAATAAGGTTTACAATACTCATTCATAGAATGAGGAAGATCATACAAAAGTGTTAAAAAATACATGAGACCTCCTCGAATACAATTGAGGAGTAATATAAGTACAAGATTCATCTCTAACAATAATCAGAGCATGGAATAAACAAGCTGAAATCCATGGGATCTCCAACTAGAAGACCTTGTCATCACAAATGGAAGAAAGGAGACCCAACGGAGTAGGGTGGAAATTCCTCCCAGCCAAGTGGTACCTAAAGGCCCACCCCCCGTGCTAGGAGATATTAACAAGGATCCTAGATAAGACCTACTACCTCTAGACATAGGCTAACACATACTGAGCTAAACCTAATACAAGAACCACACTATTACAAAGATTGCATTGCTTCCAGAGATTAAAAAAATCAAGTATGTCAACTAAACCATACACATAAATCGTTGTTGTATGAAGAGTGTCATCACACCAGCTCAACATGGGTTACCCAATGTGGATCTTCATAGGTTATCAGACCCTATTAGTTAAACCTTGGCAATCTCAACTGATCCACAACCCTCATACTCACTCATGTGGGATCAAATACATTTAAAAAAGACAAGGGAGATGGCCTTCGCCATTCTAGGCCTTCCCACTCATCCCAAGCCCAAACAAGCACTTGAGTCCATGAGTGAGGCTACTTATATTAATTACTATTAATTACCACCTAATCCCCTAATTACTTTAATTATGTTTTCACTTGATAGCTACTTTCGAAAGGTTACCCAGTTTAGCTATTTAGGGCTTTGGCCCCTAACAAAATCCACTCTTCTACTGACAAATCACAAATCAATACCAACACCCTAAGGTAACATAGTGCATAAAACTAGATAACAAATTCCACTCCAAACATAGTAGGCAACACAAAAAAAATCCACTCCAAACATGGGAGGAAACACAAAAAAAATCCACCCCAAACATAGGAGGAAACACTTAACAAAATCCACTCCAAACTTAGGAGGAAATACATCCTCGTTCGAGGAAATTGGTGATTCACTAATAATGACAAATGCAGCACCAAAAGGTAACAAAATGGGTTGACATTACAACAACCTACAAATCTAATGACTCTTATGCAAGACTTACAATTGATTAACTAAAACTTTAACCAATTTTCCCTGAAACGTAACTAGAAGAAGACAAATACAAAGGGAAATGAAGACAAGAAATAAATCTATCATTTGGATTTCCTAAATCTAATTTCATTCAGTGAAAATAAATAATATAAATTGCCCAAATACACTAATTACATAAAAGCATTTTCACAGATAGAGAAGGAAAATAAATCTACATAATACTTCTATTTCCTCAATTGCATTTAATAAAATATAAATTTCTTCCCTTTCCAAAACATGTTATTTACAAAACTTCTATGTGTGCATCTACAACTTGCACGTATTTAAAAGATACATTTAAATAAATATATTTCAATATATATACAATATGTATATATTATTTAATTAATTAATCTAAATACATTATCCAAAAATAACCACATTAAAAACATATATTTAAATATATATAAATAAATATATAGTATTACATATATACTTACATATATATATATATATTATATATATATATATAAATACAATATATATTTATTAGATGCCAAATTTTATATATAAAAAATAAAAATCAAAACTAAATATTATAGAGATGGACGAAAAGGAAACGTTGGCGGCGAAATTAAATTCGAGCCTTTTAAAGGCCATGCATAGGGGTACCCATGGGGTGTCGGATGTGCTACCACAACTGACTCCCACTGATTGGGGCACCGGTTGGTTTCACAGTCGGCTCCCCCTTCCATGGGGGACAACTGGGTAACCGTCGGCCCCCAAAATAACCTTAATAAAAAAAATATATTTCATACTTTAATTTCAACCAAAAACAGTGGTGAATTTAATAGAAATTCGCTTACGGAAGGCTCCATATGAAGTTTCAAAATTAAAAATTTATCTACTAGTTTTTAGAAATAGGTATTTTACAAAGACTCTCAGCAAATAAATAAAAATATAAATGTATATTTAGATATATAATTATATGTATATATATATATATATATATATATATATATGTGAATATATATATACATATATATGTAAATTTAATTAGATCATTTATTGAAATTGGAGAAATAATTTCTAAAAAATTATTCTAAAGGAAATTTTCTCAAATACATCCGAAAAGCCAACTTACTAAGAAATTTCTACAAGCAATTTGTTTTAAAATAAAAACATAGAGGTTTCCTTTGAATTTATCCAGCCAATGAATCTAAAAGAGGAAGAACAATAATATTCCTACAGACAAATTTTACAAGTAATTTCCCAAAATATTTAATCCTACAAAAGAATTCCCATAGAAAATCTAATTTCTTCTAGACAAAGATTTTCTTTCCAGAGCCCTAATATATTTCCTTTTGGGTTCATCAATTTTTTCAATCATCCCAGTTTAAATCTTGCAATAGGTTCAATAGAGGATTTCCTTCTATAGAGGATTTCATTTTCACAGAGAATTTCACATATGAAATTTACAATTTTTAACAAAACTCAAAGCTTTAAAACTTGCACAAACAATCTTTTCCAGAGAGTAATCTAAACTAAGAAGTTTATTCCAATATGAAACTAACTAGAATTAAAAGAGGAACCTAAAATCCAACACCAGAGAATATGTGAATTGTCATAGTGCCTCCTCCACAAATCCAAGTATTTTCTCCTAGATCAACAAGAGCTTCCTTTAGAACAATAAAATTTCTCGAACACAAAACTTTTCGCAAGAGTATTTCTTTTCAAAAAAAATTACAACATGCAATCACAAAAAAATTCTTCTAAAATATTTTTCCCCAACACAAAATATCCTCTATCTTCTTCCATGAAGAAGCTTCTCAATTCTTCCTGTTACAACCATAAATTTCTCCTCATGAATAAATTTTCCAACCCTTTTAAATTTTCCAACACATGTTGAAAACCCAAAATATCTTGTACAACCAAATTGCACAAAATCCTCTAGATATTTGAAAAATTAAAACATTTAATAATTTCTAAAATACTTAACATTTCTAATTTAACTTAATTAAAATTATTTAGTTAATTAATAAAATAAATATAATCCTTAGATTAAATTATTTTACTAATTAAATTAATTTAATTACCATCTTCTAACATTATAACCAGATTAATTTAATAATCATCTAGAATATTTAAAATCTATTATTTACCTTTTACAAACTTTGCAACATAATAATTTCAAAGAAAAATTAAACAATATTTAACAAAAAAAAACAACTAGAACTAACGACACACTATGACTAGGGTAATGGCTTGACACAAGAATCCTAGCTACTATCTCCCAATCAACATTGTCATTGGGCAATGGACACACTCAAACCTGTGAAGCCAGGTCAAGTCGATGTCTTGTACCTACAATCCTGTAAACAAGGCATATATAGAATATTCATATATACATCATAATAGAACACACTGCGATGAGAGAATCATAGAATCACGGGGCACTCACAAGTGAGTGGTGCACTTTCTTCCTCTCTACCAATACACTATCACAAACCTGACGATGATAACATCAATATTCTACTCATGTGCATATAACAACATTATTTTAAATAACCATTATGCTAATCAAAGGCATGTCAAAATGCTAATCTAAGTGCTAATACAAACAAATAAAAACAAGGTAGAACGCTATCTGATACAAAGAGCAAAACGGAGGGGTGCTACATCCTCCCCCCTAGGGTGAAGCCTACTCCTTGAATCCTACAAACAAATAGGGATAGAGCTCCCTCATCCTAGTCGCATCTTCCTAGGTAGAAAAAGTACCATCCCTAGGATCCCACTGGATCCTCACTTGATCAAAATCTTGACCCCTAAGGGCGAGTATAATGTGTTGTGCATCCACTACTAGAAACCTCAAAAATTTCTCCCTGATACCCAACCTGGTGGTTATCAACCACAATATACACTCAATGAGACCTTCCTACATCACCTATCGTCAGCTCAGAAACTTCTGGCCCCTAACCAAAAATAGTAGTGTTCCTTTGCGAATAATGCCTAGCAATGTGGCCTTGTTGACCACAAGAGTAACACCCTATATTACATCCAAAACTCTTGTCACCTAGAGGTGAACTAGACTATTATACACTACCCCAATTAGACACAAACTATGAACTCTGGGTCATTTGCTCCTGACGGTTGCACTTATTGTGCCACCATTTTTGGTTCTTCCTAGGTTGAGAACCGTCACCATCCTGATAAGATTGGGAATCCTTACGTTTCCCCAGTGCAATCTACTACTGTCCACATTGAGTAAGATACTGCTAAGTCTTGGGTGGTCCAGCTCCATAAGCCTGACCACTAGAAAAACTAGGCCTTGCAGCTGATACACTATCGATCTGCACTCCTACTTGGCCACCCAATGCCATGGCTAAGTTCTCCTCACCTAGCCTTGCCTTCTCCACCGCCATCTCCATGGTCTTGGGTTTGAAAAACTGCACACCTCCATTGATTCGGGTGTTTAAGCCCCTAACAAAATGATGGACAAGCATGCCCTCATCATATCCAATGCCGGTGAACTTCTTGAGCTCGTAAAGATGATGCTCGTACTACTCCATTGATATTTCCATCTAGTGCAAAGCATGAAACTCATCACCTCGGTATTGTTGCGAGTGATCTGAAATAAAATTGGCTCTAAACCTCTCAAGAAACATGTCCCATGACACAAAATTAATGTCGATTTGGAGCTTCTACTACTCTAACCTCTACCAAGTGGAAGAAAATCCTCTCAAATGCATAATCGCACACTGAGCTTTGGTATTGCTACCATAGGGGTACACCACAAAGCATCAATTGAGGTCAATCAACCAAGTCTCTGCCTCAAGACCACTACCAGATCAATCAAAGGTAGGTTGATGTGCTCTAAGAAAATCCCTCATGTGTGCAGTTGCGACTACCTTAAAATTAACTAGTACCTCTCTCTTGCCAATATTACCATGATCATCACCTTCTCTTGGCCCAAGGTGAGCTAGTGCCTCCTCTAATATCCTACAAAAATGTGTACCATAGATCACTGGAGGATCTTGATGCTGATCTCCACCCCTTGGGGCATTCTGAGATGCCTGGTGCTCCTCATGATCATAATCATGGGCAACATCAGGAGGTGAATCATGCTGACTGCCTTCATGACCACCTACATAGCCATGACCTCAACCTCATCCTCATCCTCATCTGGAGGCATGATCCTACATAGACACACCAAGGTATTAGACAAGGCACACACTTAAAACCTACACAACTAGAAACTTCATTGGTTCATCATAATCCCAGAGCACCCAGTGTTTAAACTCGAGCTCTGATACCATGTGGCCCTTCCATGTAACCCTAGAGGAATTTCCAATAACTGCGAAAGGATAATTTTTTTTTCTTTTAAAATACAATAATAAAATGAAAAGTTCACTATCGCCAACATCCTCTAGGGCATGAGACTAAGGTTACATCTGATTCCCATAATATAAACATAAATACATTCATAACATGTGATTAAATACTTAAGAATTAAAAGTACATACATTCCAAACATTGAAATTGCATCACAAAGATAAGATATACATCAAGATCCCAATATTACATTAATTCTCAAATAAGATTTACAATACCCATTCCCAAAATGAGAAGGATCATACAAAAGTGTTACAAAATACATGAGACCTCCTCAAATACAAATGAAGAGTAATATAGGTACTAGAATCATCTGTAACAATAATCAAAGCATAGAATAAACAAGATGGAATCCACAAGCTCTCTAATTGGAAGACCTTTCCATCACAAAAAAAAGAAAGGGGACCCAATGAAGTAGGGTGCACGTTCCTCCCAACCAAGTTGTACCTGAAGGCCCATCCCCCATGCTAGGAGATAGTAAAAATGATCCTAGAGAAGACCTACTACCTCTAGACATAGGCTAACACATACTGAGCTAAACCTAATACAAGAGCCACACTATTACAAAGGTTACATTGCTTCCAAAAATTAAACAAATAAAGTATGTCAACTAAACCAAACACATAAACCATTGTCATAGGAAGAGTGGCATCACACCATCTCGACATGGGTTAACCAATGCGGATCTTCATAGGTTACTGACCCCTATTAGATAAACCCTGGCAACCTCAACCAATCATCGGTCCCCATACTCACTCATGCAGGATCAAATACCTTTCGAAGAGACAAGGAAAATGACCTTCGCCATTCCATTCCTTCCCACTCATCCCAAACCCAAACGAGCACTTGAGTCCATGAGTGAGGCTACTTATCTTAATTAGTATGAATTACTACCCAATCCCATAATTACTTCAATTATTATTTTTTCACTTATTAACTACTTTCAAAAGGTTACCCATTTTACCTCTTTAGGGCTCTAGCCCCTAATGAAAGCCACTCTTCTACTGACAACTCACAGATCAATACCAACACCCTAAGGTAACATAGTGCACAAAGCCAGATAAAGAATTCCACTCCAAACATAGGAGGCAATACAAACAAAATCCACTCCAAACATAGGAGGGAACACAAAATAAATCCACTCCAAACATAGGAGGCAACACTTAACAAAATCCACTCCAAACTTAGGAGGCAATACATCCCTGTTTGAGGAAACTAGTGATTCACTAATAACGTAAAAACGCAACACTAAAGGGTAACAAAATGGGCTGACATTACAACAACCCCCAAATCAATTGACTCTTTTGGACTTGACTTACAATTGATTAACTAAGACTTTAACCAATTTTCCCCAAAACATAACTAGAAGAAGATAGATACAAAGGGCAATCAAGACAAGAAATAAATCTATAATTTGGATTTCCTTAATCCAATTTCATTTAGTGAAAAGCAATAATAAAAATTTCCCAAATACACTAATTACATAAAATCTTTTTCACATATAGAGAAGGAAAATCAATCTACCTAGTACTTCTATTACCTCAATTGCATTTAATAAAATATAAATTTCTTTCATTTCCAAAACATATTATTTTATAAAACTTATATCTATGCATCTACAACTTGCACTTATTTAAAAGATACATTTAAATAAATATATTTAAATATATATGCAATTATATATACAATTATATACATATGTATATATACATGTATATACTTATAATTATATATATAATATATATATTACTTAATTATTTAATCTAAATAAATTATCCAAAATTAACCACATTTAAAACATATATTTAAATATATAAATATATAGTATTACACATATACTTACTTATATATTATATATATATATATATATATGAATATATTATATATTTATTAGATGCTAGATTTTATATATCAAAAATATAAATCAAAACCAAATATTATAGAGATGGATGAAAAGGAAAAGTTGGCTACGAAATGAAATCCAAGCCTTTTAAAGGTTGTGCATAGCAGTGCGCATGGGGCATCAGTTGTGCTACCACATTTGACTCCCATGGATTGGGGCACTGACTAGTCACCATCACTCCCCCTTCCATTAGGGATGGTTGGGTAGCCGTCAGCCCCCAAAATAACCTTAATAAAAAAAAATGATTTCATACTTTAATTTCAAACAAAAACCAGTGGTGAATTTAATAGAAATTTGTGTACGGCAGGCTTCGTACGGAGTTTCAAAAATAAAAATTTCTCTATTGGTTTTTAGACAAAGGAATTTTAAAGAGACTCCCAACAAATAAATAAAAATATAAATGTATATTTACATATATATGTATATGCATATATATATACCAATATATAAATATACATATATATGTAAATTTAATCAGATCATTTATTCAAATTGGAGAAATAATTTCCAAAAAAGTATTCTACAAGAAATTTTCTTAAATACATCTGAAAAGCCAACTTACAATGAAATTTCTACAAACGATTTTTTTTTAAAATAAAAACACAGATGTTTCCTTTGAATTTGTCCAACCAATGAATCTAAAAGAGGAAGAACAATAATATTCCTATAGACAAGTTTTACAGGTAATTTCCCAAAATCTTTAATCCTACAGAAGAATTCCCACAAAGAATCTAATTTCTTCTAGACAGAGATTTTATTTCCAGATCCCTAATATATTTCCTTTTGGGTTCATCAATTTTTTCAATCATCCCAATTTAAATCTTGCAATAGGTTCAATAGAGGATTTCCTTCTATAGAGGATTTCATTTTCACAGAGAATTTCACATACGATATTTACAATTTTTAACAAAACTCAAAGCTTTAAAACTTGCACAAACAATATTTTCCAGAGAGTAATCTAACCTAAGAAGCATTTTCCAATATGAAACTAACTAGAATTAAAAGAGGAACCCTGAAATCCAATGCCAGATAATATGTAAATTGTCATAGCGCCTCCTTCATAGATCCAATTATTTTTTCCCAGATCAACAAGAGCTTCCTTCAGAACAATAAAAATTCCCGAACACAAAACTTTTCCTGAGAGTAATTTTTTTCAAAAAAATTTACAACATGTAATGACAAAAAGTTTCTTCTAAATTTTTTTCCCCAACACAAAATATCCTCTATCTTCTTCCATGAAGAAGATTCTCACTTCTTCCTGTTATAGCCATAAATTTATCTCTATGAATAAATTTTCCAACAACCCTCTTAAATTTTCCAAAATATCTTTTACAACCAAATTGCACAAAATCCTTGAGATATTTTAAAAATTAAAACATTTAATAATTTCTAAAATACTTAATATTTCTATTTTAAATTAATTAAACTAATTTAATCAATTAATAAAATAAATATAATCCTTAGATTAAATTATTATACTAATTAAATTAAACTAATTAATTAATTAATTACCATCTCCTAACATTATAACCAGATTAATTTAATAATCATCTAGAATATTTTAAATCTATTATTTACCTTTTAAAAACTTTGCAACATAATAATTTCAAAGAAAAATTAAACAATATTTAATAAACAATATCAACTAGAACTGACAACACACTATGACTAGGGTACTGGCTTGACACAGGAATCCTAGCTACTATCTCCCAATCAACATTACCATTGGGAAATGGACATACTCAAACCTATGAAGCCAGGTGGAGTCAATGTCCTATACTTGCAATTCTGTAAACAAGGAATATATAGAACATGCATATATACATCATAATAGAACACACCATGAAGAGAGAATCACAAAATCACAGGATGCTTGCAAGAGAGTGGTGCAATTTTGTCCTATTCACCAATACACTATCACAAAAATGATGATTCTAACATCAATATTCTACTCTTGTGCATATAACAATATTATTTGAAATAACCATTATGCTAATCAAAGGCATGTCAAAATGATAACATAAAAAAAAAGTAACATCATATCATAACATAAAAACCACATCGCTCTATAATTAGTGATCAAATAATAATCAAGCATCATAGTATATCAAAGTCTAAGTGCTAACATAAACAAAGAAAAACAAGGTAGAACATTGTCTGATACAAAGAGGAAAATGAAGGGCTGCTACAAATTACACTAAACCAAAAAAAAAAAGGTTATAGTAACAAAAATCCATCTTCCCATGCTTGTTTAGAATTGACATCAAGTTATACAAAGTTGTGCCAATCTTATTTTTTGTTGTTTTCATAGAAAACTATCATAAACTTGCAAAATAAGAGGGTGTTTCATTAAATATTGCTCCCACCAATTCCTGGAGAGTGTATTCCGTTGATTCAACATGAAATAACTCCTAAAAATAGTTACAATTTGAGCATATGTCTCTTTCTCAAAAAAAAAACCTAATGTCTATGTCATTGAACATGACAATTATGCCCTTTTTGCAACTTACAACCTTGACCTAAGAAACAAACAAATGAAATGATCTTACATGATTTCCATGGTCCTCTAAGACCTTATTATGCTTAGAAAACAAAAAACAAGACTTGAGGAACAAATCTCAACCTTGCAACAAATCAAAAACTCCCTAGGAATTCAAATTTACATTTTGGTGGGAAACCAATAATTTGAATTTCTAGCCTATAAAAACTATCTAAACCATTGGATTATGATCCCAATAGACCTCCTAAGATCTGAAATAACTCAACCAAGACTCTTACCATAAAAAAAAAGCATAAAAAACACATTGAGAGTGATGCTCCTACATCACCTATGAGCATCTAATCTTAAATAAACTCTCTAAAATCATCTCACAATTGGTTTTGTACACCTAAGTGGTCAAAGGCTCATCAAAAATCAATATCAATATCTGAATCACTATATTATTACGTGTCCAAATACCATTTATATCAATGTTACATAAAAATTAATTAATTTCCAATATAAATTTTTATGTATGGAAATGTATATTCGTAACACATGTGTACAATATATGAAAAAACTTGATACATTTCATCCTTGAGGTCCATTGATAAATTTGAAGTTTAAATTTCACTTAGATAGTTATATACTAACAATATATTAAATTTAAATTTCTAACATGAGTTAACATCATATTTTAAAATTTTAAATTGAAATAAATGAATTCACTATAAGCCTTTTGATCGATATTCAATAGGGACATTTTTAACCATCATGGTGTTAAATTTCCAATTGATATACTGAAATAGTTTATTTTTTATGTATAATTTAATCTTGATCTATTATCAAACTCATATAATTTATTACTCTTTAATAAACTTAATGAAATACTTTCTAACTTAAAATTAAGAAAGAGGTTAACCAATTTAAAATTATCATTGGAGGGGATTGTTTCAAGGACATAGATCCTATACTTAATGTAAACCCAATAGTACCACAAACAAGGTAATATGTACCTGATAGTTCTAATGTGGATGTCCTATTGATACATATCATTGATATTGTCAAGGTATTCTCTAAGCTCTTTGATCTAGCATGTGGAACTAACAAGGTAAGTTCAAGTGTGTAACTATATCAAGGATACAAGAAGGGTCCACTAAGTCACTATTGACATACATATGTATTTAAATAAAACAATAATCGAGCTTAATATATACACAAGACCTTGCTGTCTATTGTGAGGAATATCTTGACTTGGTAGAATGTAATTTCAAAATACAAGGGTGATGAATAAGGGGATATTAATGGAAAGAGAATTCCTGAGAGGGATCTATAATATGGGATGGAGGTTAAGTTCTAGGAGGAGGGGAATGATATCTAGTGTACCATTAATGGAACTTTATATATATATATATATATATATATATATATATATATATATATATATATATGTCTAGCAAAAAATAGATAAATTTAGGAGATGAATATATTGTGGATGTTATTATTAGGTGATAAAAGGGGTGGAGTGGGTCTAGATGAAATATTTCAAATTGGAAATAAGGGTTAGATAATAACAACTTATAATTTATTAAATGATGAAGTTAAGGTCCCTTATACCTAGATTTTTGTATTATAGATAATATCATAGATTACGTGTCATAGGAGCATAAACCTCACTTCTCTATGTCATTTTTTATAGTTAAAGTTAGTAATCTCTTTATAGTAATCCCTATGTAGACTTGTAAAATAGAATCTGACAAATGTGTAAGAGAGGACAATTGTAGATTCTTCCACTTTTTTTCATCTTGGGAAAGGGGGAATTCCCTAAGGTTAGACATAAGATAATTAAAGATAAATAACAATAAAACTATTAGTGAAGTACAACACATGTCATGAGGATTAAGAGACCCTTAGAATTATTGCATAGTATCAATGTAATTCTTTAATATAGTAGACCATTTAAATAAAGATGTAGTATGTTCATGCAACTTAATATGTGTAGACTTGTATTCCCTATAACACTTGCAAATAAGAAGTTGTACTCCATATACACACATTCAAGTGATACATATTTAAGAACTATATAACATATTCATTCCTTAAATAATATCTTATGATATGGTCTTATTCTTTAATTTATATGTACTATTGTAATGGGAGGCTATGCTTTTGTAAATTAGACCCTTAATCCTAACAAGATGAAAAAGTTGAATTTCTCAACCAAAAGAGAAATGTACATATGCAATCCAAAAGAGATAAAACATAATGGGAATGAATAAAACAAACCGACTATGTTTTACATTCACACATATAATTTAGAATCTACATGATCTATCAATCACAACATCATAAATTTATAGCATCAAAAATTTCACACATACTTTAGTAATTTATGTGCAATAAAAATATTTTCTACTATGGCAAGTAGAGTTTGGGGTTGAAGGGTTCAATAAAATGGATGTTGATAAGATTATGGGTGAGGAATTGATGAAGGACATGAAATATAACCTAGATAAAATAGCTTCATATAGATGAATGGTTACCCAAAGAATGAAGAGATAATGCTAGGTTAAATGAGGAAGATTAAGGAATTTTTGTGTAAAATTGTTGAATATTGTTTATATGTAAGACAATTTAATCATGAAGCTTCATGAAAAGATTCTCAATAAATACCCTCTATGTATATTAGAGTTATCAATAATATTCAAGATACTTCAAGAGAGAGAATGTATTGGTAAGAAAGAAATTAAATTTATCACCTTCTGATTTTAGATTTATCTACAATATGTACACTTGGATTAAAAAGCTAACCAAGTAACCCCCTATGTTCAATTGAACTTGTATTCCATGAAATATACATAATTTAATTCTAGATCTAAATGAATATATAATTCTATATAAAAAAAAAGTGTAGAACCATTCTAAATCCATTTTATTTTAAGGGAATGTGAATTTAAATTTAATTAGAAATTTTTCATCACTCTACATTTATCAATAAATGTGGATCTATGAATCTTTCCTATCCCATTGTACATAAATTAATGTTTTGAATAATGAATTATGGTAGGATTGGGTGAATATGATTGATAAAGAAATAGGGATGTGGAGGAGGTATAGGGTTTTATCCTCTAGAATAGAAGATAATAGAAGAGTGGCTCATGTTTATTGTGTTAATCCTATGTATTATTCATTAGTTGGAACATTTAGGATAAGGTCAATAGTGGAGGTTGGGATATTAAGGGTGGGATTTGTTGACTTCATAAAAATAGGATGTGAGTGTGGAAATAGTTATAAATGGTTGTACTCTAGTAAGTGAGAAATACACAAGATAAGTGAAGGGTAAGGTTTGAGAGGGTAAATTTGGTTTCTCTAACCAAAAAAAAACCTACTAATTTTGAGGTATGTATCTCCATCATAAGTAGAATATGTTATTCCTTTAGTGCACATAGTTTCCCTAGTCTATATGGGTTTTGATATAGAGGTTGTAATGAATTTTAGCTATAGCGTAAGAATTCAATTGTACAACTTGGAAATGACTCTAAGATTGTTGATTATTGTATATTAATAGAGTTCAATAGAATGGAATATTAATACATGATAGAAGAAATTGGAACCTTCTGAATTATTCTTTCAATTGTAATCCATGATTGAAGAGTGTTTATCTCTTATTGTTCATGTTTGTGATATTGTAATATGGATATGGATATATGACTATGAAATTTTTTATTTAAGGAAATACATTTAGATTTTTTGTTATTTCTTATTGGACGATCCTAATTGAGAAAAAACTAGTCAAGTTGGAATTTGAATCTATTTATATTTGTGTCTAGACTCTATTTAGCATAATAAATCTATTCAATAATTTGTTTTACACTATTTTAAATAGAAGAATTTATTTGTTCCAATGGTTCCAAGTTGTGTTATTTTTATTATGCATCAATAATTCAATATCTACATCTTCAAGAGTCCTAATCCATTAGACTATGTTGGCTATGAGAATTTTAGGGGTTAATTCTACTTTAAATGAGAATATGGAATTTTTTTAAACCTAGGTTGACCAATGTTGGATCCAAGGATGATTTTCTTTCAAGTACATGGGTTGGATTTCATTTATAGCTTTGATCCCCAAAAATATCATCTAACTAAATAAATCTTGCATAGGAAACCAATACATTTAACTAAATACTATATAAACATATCTCAAATATAAAATATAGGTTGGTAATTGAACCAATTCCTTGACTCTAAATGGGTCAAGTTGATTATAGAGCATCAATAGAGCTAAATACACAACCTTGCAAATGATGATCATGTTTTAAAACTAGGAGAAGGTGTGGTCTAGAATGGTTTGGCCTAAAAATTTATATCTATGTAATAGGCTATAGTATCTTACAAGAGGCTTCAAACCTAGTTATCACATCTTGCTTGCCACATTCACTAGAATGATTGTAATAGGATTTGATTAATCTATGGTAGGAATTCTAATGCATTACAAACACATTTTTCAATGAGATATTCTCTTGTTGCATGTGGTACTTTTTCAATCATTTAAGAATAATTAAGTATGTTCAGGTAGCATATAAAAATGTATCTCTTTACATTTTCACACTTGATTGGGCCCACCTTATTATAATTTATGCTTCTTTATGCCATAAATGGTAATTTTCCTCCCCATTTTGAATTAAATATTATTTTATTTCAAAAGTTAGTTTTTCCCTCTTCTTCTATAATTAAATAATTATTTAAATTATTTAATTATTCAATAGCCTTTTCTCTCTATAATTAAATAAATGTTATATTTATTTAATTATTTATCCTTTCTTTATTTCCCCAATTAAATAATTATTTCAATTATTTAACAATCCCTTCCCTCTCCATTAAATAATTATTTTTAATTATTTAATATTTAACACTCCACCTTTCCTCTATAATTAAATAATTTTTTTTAATTATTTAATTATCTCATTATTTGTTCTCACCTTTATTTTTAAATAAATAAAATTAATATCTTATTTATTTCTACTATGTTGGGCACCTAAATTAAATAATTTAATTATTTAATTTTCTCGAACGACCTCTTTTCTTGTCCTAATATTATCTTCCATACCAAGTCCTTATTTATCCATATCTTTCTTCTCTCAATTAACCTCCACCCTTGATTAAATTATTTTCTAATTTAATCTTGGCCCTTGATCGTGATCCTTATTTTAGCAATTCACTTAACTCTCCTCTATAAAAGGAGACCTTTAAACCCTAATTCATGATTCAATCATTATTCATTCATCATTCATTCATATTGGGAATTCAAGAAAGTATCATCAAGCCTACATGTCGTCAAGTCAATTCATCAATTCTGAGGCATTCAAGAGAAAGATTTGCCATCAATTGTTGCAGCAATTCAAGATCCTTCATCATGGAAAGTCTCTAATTGCATTGTTTCAAGTTTCATGCTTCATGATCATATTTCATCATTTTTGGTTTAATTACCTAAATAGGGTTTGACCATGGAAAACCCCCATTTCCTAACATTCAACATTTTCCCTCCTTTGTGTGTTTGCAAATTTAGGTATCTTAAAGGCTTGGAGATCATTGAAGAATAGGTTGCAATATTTTTGAAGACATCTCCTTGTTGGCTAGGTTAAAATATTCAAAAAATGTCACTTAAAGGCCTAAATTTGGTTGATTCAAATCTGGATACTTGGAAGAGTAGAAAGTGCAGACTGAGAGCTTTTGTTTCCACTTTTGGATTTTCAAAAAATCCAAACTGGACTAAGTCACTATCAATGGCGACTTAGTCCCATTGTACTTTTTTTTTAGAGATTTATGTAGCTTTAGATCTCCATTTCATTGAAACGGGCTCTGGCGTAGTTTTCCAGATCTGGTGTAGTGTCCCAATAGGTCAAAATTTTAGAATCAGTAACATTTCCAATCTCCATTCTAGTCTACAACACATTTATAAGTGCACACATTCGATTTTACAATTTTCTATTTTGTTTCATGGTCATTTCTAGGTCATTTAACATATGTTTGCATACTATGCTATGTTTTCAAATACTTTACATTTCTTTAGTTTCCATTCATTAGTCAATATCTTTTATCAGTTTTTCAGTATTTAGGTCATTCTCCTTTGATATATTTCAATTATATGTGCATTAGTCTTGAGTTACCCATCAAGGTTTTTTGGATTCCTCTCTCCTTTTAGGTGCAAAAACCTATAAGTGTAAGAGAGTCCCCTATCCCAAAAATTTATGGTTCATTTTAGTGAACCTACATTTAGAGAATTATATTTCTGATTTGGAGTGCATTTACATCCTAGATTTATCTTGCATTGTTTACTTTGCATTCTAGGGTTTCAAATTTTTCCATTAATGAAAGTGCATATAGGGTGCATTTTTTCATCTCAAATCATTAAAAAACATCTAAAAACTACATTTATATTTAGTATTCAGGTCATATAACATAGAAAGCATAAAAAACAATTGAAAAATTCATAACAGTTTGAAAAAAAATCCTCCTCGAGCAAATCAATCCCTTTCCACCTCTGAAATTAGCTTTGATGATATTGAAAACCCTATTTTTGTACTTCTATTTTCTACCATTAACTATCTGTATCAGTTGGTTAAGTTCTGGTTACATACATTTCACTAAATCTAGCTTAATTTGGCTCATTTCATGCATTTCTTAAATTCCATTTTGCATTCACAACATTTCATTTTCAAATTATTGCATAATATAATCAGTACATTACCTTGTGTGAAATCTAAAAATTTGCATTTCATCCTATGTCTTTACATTGGATTTTACTCTTGCATAGCTTCTATTACATTTAAATCATTAGAAATAAGCATTGTTTACATTCATGGAAATTACGGATAGCAGTAGATTGTCTCAATTTTCATTTTTAGCATTAGTTCCTAGTTCATTTAGATTAGATTCATTAGAAAAACAAAATAAAAAACTAAAAACATGAAAATAAACAATTCAAAAAATGATTCAATTTAGAAAAAGTATATCATCCAAGACCCTTAGTAGTGAAGACTTAGACATGTTAGATGAATCCCTTAAGGACTTCCTCTCACTAGGATCATCCACTAAATATTTGACACAAAAGTATTCAAGCATCGATAATCATGATAATCATAATTTTTCTTCTCTTGATATCTCTCTCAATTCATGACGATTGTATCTAGTAGAAAGAAGACACAATCAGTGAAGATCATGAAATTCTTGCTTGTCTTCCTTCTACTCCCCCTTGCAAAAACATTATGCAACACAAAACCGAGATCATGGCCACTACTCCCAACACCCTCCCTACTTATGAGAATATTTAGTGAATAAGGATACAATCGTGAATGATCATGACCAACAAATTTGTGTGGAGGATATGTTGATAGTTGAGAGCTATAAAAATCTTGCCTCTCCTACTCAAGTAGACATCATAGGACATGGGGATGTAAATATAGATAATCATGACAATCAGAACCTTTCCTTCTCCTAATATCTTCTATAGACATGAAGAAGATAGTTTAGTGTTAGAAGATATCCTCCTTGAGACTCATGAGAATCTTATTCCTCCCTTTCTTGATGCCCCTACCATGTGTGAAAACTTATTTGAACAAAAAATATTATCATTGGTAACCATGAAACTCCTAGTTATCCTTCTCTTGATGTCTCTCCTATGAGCGATGAAGCTACTTTCTCAAATCCAACCATGAAATGTGATGAACCTATTGTTTGTCACTTTCCTAAAATCTCTCCTACTGGGGTGGAGATTATGGCACAAGTGAATGAGATCTTAGAGAAAAAGGATGAAATTATGGACAACAATTAATTTCCCCCTCTCCTAACATCTCTCCTATTGGTGAACAAGATTATGAGAATGTTCGGGAAAATATCATGCATTCAATTTTCTATGAGCTTATTAACAAGAATGATAGTCTTCCTTCAAATATCTTTCCTAGTTATGAGAGTCTCTTAGTCCAAGAGAAAAAAAATGTTGAAGCACTCCATAGTTCCACACCCTCTAATATATCTTCTATTTTTGGGAATGAAGTGATAGAATAATATGAAAGGATAGACAATCATTATAATCATAGTTCCTCTTCTCCCAATATCTCTCCTACATGTGACAAAGGTATTTGGGTGCTGGAAGATACACCCATTAAGAATCATGAAAATGTTGAAAGCTCCACTTCCATAGCTTCTCCTACTTTGGAATATATTATGGCACAAGAGAATGAGATCATAAACACATGTCTTAACAACCCTCTACCTAGTCTATATTCATCTTCCAACTCCTCCCCTATTTGTGAGAAATCATGACAATCACATTATGTGTGAGGATATGTTGGCATTATATGATCAAACCCTTAAGACCTATGATAATTCTCTTTATTTTTCTTCCCCTATTTTGGAAGACATTATTGGACAAAGGGATGTAATAAAAAAAATCATGATAATCATTCTTTTTCTTCTCCTAATGTCTCTTCTACTAGTGAAGAAGATATTGTGGGAGTAGATGAACTATTTATTGAAATTCATGAGAATATTCTTTCTCCCTTTCCTAATGTTTCCCCCATTCAAGAATACATAATTGAGCAAAAGGATCCAATCATCGAAAAACAAGAATGTGATGCTTTTTATTCTCTTCATGCCTCATCTCCTTGTGATGAAGTTAAACTAAAAATCCTATTATTGGAATTTGATCAACATCTTTTTTTATTCTCTCCTAAAAAATCTCCTACTAGGAAGAATATCATGGTGCAAGAAAACATCAACACTATCATGTGCAAACCAAAAATCAACCTCACTTTGAAGCATCCTGAATTGCTTAATATGGATTAACCCTTGAAGAAAATGTTAGGATCTTATGATGAGTCACCTTTTACTCCTCAAAACGAAAAAGTTACATGTGCTATGATCAGTGCCAAGAAAAAGGATATAGAAAGAAAAAATAAAATTGAAGAAGCCACAAAGTTATTGGAAAAGGCTTCACAAAATTTTCATTTCATTTCTACATCCATGGGGGAATAAATGATCATAACAAAAGAATCTAAAAAGGGAAGAGAAAAATAGGTAATGTCACAAACATCCACTTCACCCACTTTAAAACCAATGACAACATCCAAGACAAACTTTGAGGAAATTGAAAAACCACCAAATCCAACAAAAGTGACAAAATTTTGGAAGACGTTTTGAAATTCTGAAGCAACCTAGAAAAGGATGTGATTATATAAAGCCTAATGATCTTGATGATTTTCTCTCAAAACAAAAACCTTCATCCAATGACAACACTATCACAAAAGATTATTCCAAGACAACTTTAACCTTGGTACATCCTAAACTAATAGATATGTCATTAAATATGTATCAAGCAAAAACTTTGTTTACTTATGAGCATAAATAACATTAGTTGCTGCTCCTTTCCATGTAATAGTTGTAGGATCATAGCATACTCACTATTGCAAGGAGTAGCATATCATCATTCATTCTAGGCTTGCCCTTGTCCTGGACTAAGTGGGGGCAAGGGGTTAGGAAGTCTTATCCCCATATTTCACTTTTCATTGTCTCTTTTGACTCAGTCGTTAACCTTTCATGAACATATAAGAGAAAGCTTGGGATGTGGATGACATGTCTTAAGTTGACTCGCATGTGATGTAATTATTCATGATGTAACTCAATTCGAAAACATATGACTTGGCATAGGGCTTTCCAAGTTGGATCTCATGTCTTCTTCTATTTATCATTCGCTGCTTTAAAACAATTGCTCGTAGTGATGGTGTAGAAACCACTTTAAAGTGGAGGCATACATAGATGACATCTTTTTACAAAATTCCATGGTGTGATTTTTCTTTTTTCTTGTGATGTGCCCTCTTCTTGGTGGTGTCATTTGATTTGATGTCATCTAAGAGTGTATGATCTACTGACATGGCATGATGTGAACAAGGCATCCCATGGGTGATGATCTAACACTTTGACATGTCCTCTCTTAGAGACATTACGCGCAATGCTCCCTAAGAAGAAGGCCTTACATGAACAAAGGAAAATTCCGTTTAACAAAAAAATTATATGACATTCAAAAGCATTTACAAAAGCATTTTCATTATGATGCCTTATCAAAGTTATAAAGAGGTATAACTTTGGTATGGTTGAGTGGGAAGCCCAATCTGAGGCATGACTTTCCCCATAGCCACATGTGTGTGTGTGAGTGCATACCAATGATAAGTGTATGTTTCTCACCTTTTTAGGACTTCTCACCTAACGAATAGCCAAGAGTTCCATCGCCTTAGAGTGAGTATTTATTTTTGGACAAACAACCTAGATCTGATCCACATCATATTGGAAAAATTATCAAAGCTTGATCAACCTCATTCTTATTTCTATTTCTTCTCATTTTCATTTCTTTTAGTTCTTTCCATTGCATGTTCGTGTATCTTGTTTTGTTGCATATTATACACCTTATGCATGTCCTTTTGTGCTTATGTCAACTTGACTTAGGATCTTGGATCCTAGGGGCTTGCGCAACCTCCTTTGATCTTTTTCATCCTTTTTTGTCCACATTCATATGATTGGACCCATCTTGAATGTCTACTTTAGTGTGAGTTTGAATCAAGTTCATCATCTCACTAAAGTGGGGACTAAATGTAGCATATAAAAATGTATCTCTTTACATTTTCACACTTGTTTGGGCCCGCCTTATTTAAATTTATGCTTCTTTATGCCTTAAATGGTCCCTTTTCCCCACTTTTGAATTCGAGATTATTTTAATTCAAAAGTTAGTTTTTCCCTCTTATTCTATAATTAAATAATTATTTCATTTATTTAATTATTCATTTGCCTTTTCTCTCAATAATTAAATAAACATTATATTTGTTTAATTATTTATCCTTTCTTTATTTCCCCAATTAAATAATTAAATAATTATTTAATTATCCCTTTCCTCTCCATTAAATAATTGTTTTTAACTATTTAATGTTTAGCACTCCACCTTTCCTCTATAATTAAATAAATATTTTTAATTATTTAATTATCTCATTATTTGTTCTCACCTTTCTTTTGAAATAAATAAAATTAATATTTAAGTTATTTCTCTTATGTTGGCCACCTAAATTAAATAATTTTATTATTTATTTTTTTCCAATAACCTATTTTTTGTGCCAATCTTATCTTCCATCTCAAGTCCTTATCTATCCATGTCTTTCTTCTCTCAATTAACCTCCACCCTTGATTAAATTATTTTCTAATTTAATTGTGTCCCTTGATTGTGATCCTTAGTCTAGCCATTCACTTAACTCTCCTCTATAAAAGGAGACCTTTAAACCCTAATTCATCATTCATTCATATTTCCAAGTCAAGCAAGTATCATGAAGCCCACATGTTGTCAAGTCAATTCATCAATTCTGAGGCATTCAAGAGCAAGATTCTCCATCAATTGTTGCAGAAATTCAAGATCCTTCATCATGGAAAGTATCTAATTGCCTTGTTTCATGTTTCATGCTTAATGATCTTATTTCATCATTTTGTTTTAATTACCTAAATGGGGTTTGACAAAGGAAAACCCCCATTCCCTAGCATTCAACATTTTCTCTACCTCTTTGGGTGTTTCTAGATTTAGGTATCTTGAAGGCTTGGAAAGCATTGAAGAATAGGTTGCAAGTTTTTTGAAGACATCTCCTTGTTGGCTAGGTTAAAATATTCACAAAAAGTCACTTACAGGCCCAAATTTGCTAGTTTTAGATCTAGATAACTGGAGGAGCAGAAAGTGCAGAATGAGAGCATTTGTTTCCACTTTTGGATTTTCAAAAAAAGCCAAAGTGGACCAAGTCACTATAAATGGTGAATTAGTCCCATTGTATATTTTTTTTCAGATATTTATGTAGATTCAGATACCCATTTGGCTGAAATGGGCTCTAGTGCAGTTTTCCAGATCTAGGACTAAGTTGCCCAGAATGGCATAAGTGTCCTAGTAGGTCAAAATTCCAAAATCAGTAGCATTTCCAATGTGCAATACATTTCTCGGTGCACACATTCATTTTTATAGTTATTTTTTCTTTCATGGTCATTTCTAGGTCATTTAACATATGTTTGCATACTACACTATGTTTTCAAACATTTTACATTTCTTTAGTTTCCATTCATTAGTCAATATCTTTTATTAGTTTTCAGCATTTAGGTCATTCTCCTTTGATAGATTTCAATCATATGTGCATTTGTCTTGAGTGAGCCATCAAGGTTTTTTGGGATTCCTCTCTCCTTTTAGATGCAAAACCCTAGAAGTGAAAGAGAGTCCCCTATCCCAAAAATTTATGGTTTAGTTTATTTATTGAATTCCTTATTTCATGATTCTATATGCATGTGCAAGCTTTTTTTTAGTGATATTTAACAAGCATGTCTTCATCATATTTTCCAATTGTTACTTTGTTGCATGCGAAAAGTGATGTAAAATAAAGGTATAAACTACAAGAATGCACTTTTATCTTTATATTTTGTTTGAAATTTTGCATTCATGTAAATATATATGGATCATGTATATTCTTAAAGAAACATGAAATGATATAATATTGTAATTTTAGGATGACACCTCACTATGTTCATGTTCTTAAAACCCCATGTTTTTCACTAACACACAAGTCAATATCTATGCTTTCATCAATTTTTATTTATTAAATTCCATAATCATAATTTTGAAGCATACAAAATGTGTGAATTAAAATATACTAAAGGGAAAATATAGAGAAAATTGTCTCGAGTAGGATGCCATGGTACATAAGGTGGTGTGGATTTTAAAATTATTAGGTCCCAATAAATTTTACATATAGTAATCTTACATAATGTGGTGTGAACTGATGTAAATGGATAATGGCACATGTATGGTTGATATTGAGTTTAGATCCAATAGGTTCCAACAACTTATGTGCATAAAGATAACTGGAAAAAAATAAAATGAAAACAAGATACCTTGGAAAATAAGGTATTGTGGACTACCAGAACCTTTAGCCCCTTAAAAATTATGTACATGGCATCTCAAATAATCTAGTGTGAAATGAATAATTATGCATGAAGGTAGTATGGATATATAAAGGAGAATTTTTGGTTTCCATCATGAGCTAGATTGAGGTTAATTAGTTAAATGATCTTAAGAAACAAATGGCTAACCTAAATAGAAAATCTTGGTAAATATAAGAATTTAATAAATGGTAATTTAAGGAAATCAAATATGGATACAATACTTGGCTTTTGGAAGTATGATGAAGATTATAGCCTAATTTTATACAAAACTTAATCACCTAGGCATAGATAAATAGGTATCCTCGAAATATATGTCAATTGTTAGGAAACTTGTGTATACCCAAGATTCATTTTGGCTTGATTCTATGGTTCTAGGCCCATCTTTTGTCATGAGGATCAAATTTGTGAGGTAAAATCCTAATTTGTTACAAGGATAGCTTTGTAATGTCATTTATTCAAGCCTAATGGATTAGGAAATAGTTTTATTGTTGGGAAGCTCATAAAATTTCGTTACTGACATCTCTCTTAACTAGTTATAGGATTGGTTTATATTTTTCTATACTTTCATGATTCAAAACTGTAACTCTTATCTCATTCTTAGCAATTCAAAATTAAAATAAAGTTAGAGGATCGTGATAATATTTTTTTCATCTTCTATATGTATGTGATGTTAAGTGGTGTCATCTTCAAGATATACAATGTTTTGTCCTTGACTATAATTTTTTATTTCTCTATAATTTTAATGTTATTGAGACTTATAATTGGTCCATACTTTCCACTATTAGGGTTTCAATTTAATAGGTGATTTGTAAATTTTAAGGTTTTGTAAATTAATATTTCATCACTTGGAGAGGAAATAATGTTTATATTATACCAAAAGAAAATAAACATGAAAAATCCTTTATTCATTATTAAAAATATACAAAATAGTGAGTGAGGAAATGAACCTATCTGTTGGTTGCAGAGAAAATTTTAGGGCTTTTGTGACCTTCTCTCAAACTCCCCCTTTGGTCAAACCTAGAAGTGTACTCTTCTCACACAGTAATCACCTCTCAATCTCGACATGATGCAATCAAGGCTCAAAGATGCAGCGATGACTCAAGGTTTTAGTGAGGTCACAAAAGTTGCAAAGGGAGTTATTTTGATAGATTTAACAATGCCAAATGAACCAAAAATTGGGGTGTTCCTTTTCACCACCCACCCCTTTTTTGTGAATTTGTAATTATATCTTATATTAATATAGATATCTGCCTACTCATCAAAAAAAAAAAATACCACTTTCAAGCAAAGGCAACCATCGCTTAAAGGTATTATTTTTTTTTTGATTTACGAAGGCCTTTGATCAAAGAGGATCTTCGAGTGAAGGACCTTTATTTGAAGAAATATCTTCAAATGAAGGTAGTTTAATTTTTTTCCCCCACCTCCAAAATTTTAGTGTTCTACGTTTGGGACCCATTGTTGTGGGATTACCCAAGCATGTATTTTTTATTTATTCAAGCTAAACGTGAAGTCTTTAATGACAACAACAAAGATACAATTAACAATTTATAATTTGAGAGTGAATAAATTGACATTGATGTTTATTGCTAAGTGATTTATGGATTCGATTGTGTGCGAATTTTTTGCATCAACATTTTAGATCACACTCCATGATCCACCATTAGGATGAGAGCTAAGAGCACCAAGAGAAAAAATTATCTTGGTGCTTTGAGCTCTCATCCTAATGATATGTCACAAAGTGTGATCTGAAATGTTGATGCAAAAAATTCACACACAATCGAATCTAGAAATAACTTAGCAATAGCATTATGGATTATAGAAACTTGATATCACTAATTGATGTTTACTATAGAAGTGTGGATGAAGAAGATGTGTATTCAAGTGAAAATTTAGATGAATCAACTTATGTAGCTAATTGTCTAGAGCATGCACATGTTGGTGATGTAAATGATGAATAATAAAATATTTTTTTGTTTGATATATTTCCTTCATTCCTAATTCTAATTTTGAAGTTGCCACTATTTTTGTTGATGAGGATAGTGTAGCTACAACTGTACTAAATGATAAAATTACAAAAAAGAAAGTTTGGTGCAATTATTCATTGTGAAGAGTTTACACTTGTAGATTTGGAGGATGGTGATCACATGGAAGTATATATGAGAACCTATTTATTTGGTGCAATAACTTTTATCTTCCTCATGTCGAGTGCACTTTGATAAGGCCTTCAAATGATGTTTTTATATTTAACCAAGAGGAAGAAGTTTTCCATAGGTTTTATTTTAGTAGTATGTGTGGCATAGTTAGTTGACAAGATAAAGTTAAAATAGTAAGACAATTTGAAAAATGTTTCTATTTTTATGATATGTCTCATGTTTTTTATTATGATCTTGACATGGGAAATAAATAGATGGATCAATTTGTATGATGTAGACTTGGAGGTGATCATCATGTTGGATAGTAACGTGTGTTGGCTGCTTATCATCCAAGAATATCGAATGAATGGAGTCTAGTATGAAGCCTTCCTTCATAAAAAATATATGGCTTATTACACATTAGATGATAGTATTCCTAATTTTTAGTGCTTCACTTGAGCCCAACATAAAATATACAGTGATTTTAAGAAGAAACAAAAATTTTAGGTCAATAATCCACCAATTTCTCAATTTTTTTATATATTTTGTCTTCAATGTTTTTTTTTTTTTAGCTATTACAGAATGAGCTTCCTTCTGCAAGCCAAAAAGAATAGTGAGGCATATGTTGTATTTAATACATGAGTAAGATGAATTTTATCTTTCCTTCAATTGAAGAATTTTTTTGGTAAATATGAATCCACTTTTATTTCTTATCCTAATTTTTTAGGTTACTTCACCAATTTCTAGGGACACACATAATATACTATAGGATGGCTTTATGGCCTATGTTTTATGGTTTCCATGCAATGTCAAGGCTAATATTCAAACTGGTCTTCACTCTTTCAGAGTATCATAGGTCTATGTATGTTAGAAAGAGACCTTATTTTCTTCAACTAACTAGAGGAGATAGCTTTATGTTGAGAGAAACCATTTCCTAAGAATTGGATCAAGAAGCTAGGAACAACGAATGAGTATTTCTATGGATTAATCATGACTTTTTCATGGGGAGTGTGGGAGAAAAAATTCAATAGGAAGTAAGCAAATTATAATTAGATAATTTAAATGTTAGGGAGGTTGCTAAGTTGGCTTTACCTTGTGATGTTATTTCCTAGGTTAGTGATGACAAAGGGGGTCACTCTCAATTTTTTAAGGAGGGTGATGAATACCATTAGTTATCTCAAATAATAAAATTAAAAAGGATCTCATAATAATAAAATTAAAAAGAATATAATTTATTGTTTGAAATGAAAGAACACTTTTAAGTCTATAAAGGAAAAAATTCAAGAAGAGATTGCTAATGGAAACCTATCTTACATTGGCAATATTTTTCCTCTTAAGGGCTCTAAGATTCTATTTGGGTCTAATAGTTTGAAGGTAGATAAGGAGGCAAGTGAGCAATATATGGATTGTGAGGAAGACAACCTTAAGAATTAGACTTTATCTTTAGCTTAGGAGTTGGATGAATAATTGGGATATCTTATTTATTTATTTATTTAGGGGGATATCCCCACCCCATATTCAAATAAAAATCATAAAGCAAGAAAATTAGAATAAAAAAATTACATTTAAAAGTAACTCATGGGTAATTGATGTAATTCTAATAGTCTGTAGTGGATTATGGAGGCCCTTATTTCTTGAAGGGTAAGGTTTGATTTTGATTATTGTTATATTTTTCCCATCCTTTCCTTTTAGTAAATCTAGTTTTGTTGATTTGATATTGTGCATCTTAAAATCTTCTAATTGTTTCAAAAAATATTTTTAATTCTAAAAGATGACTACAAATTCCTTCATTTATTTATAAAAAATGAACTTGAAAAAATAATAAGAAATAAAAGTAAAACAAACATTAATAAAATAATTATATTAAAAGTGCATTCCAATCAAATTCTAATATTATAAAACCAAAGATAGTATTATAAAATATATGTTTTACCTAAAAGAATTGTTAAATAATTTTTTGAAATATTAAAAATATTATGTACTAGTATATTTTTTGAATAAAAACTAAAAGAGGAAAGAAAATTTCAAACAGAGGAATATATTATAGTGAAAGCATTATACTAATAACTATAAAGCTTTTTATAATTCTTAAATAAATAAAGTGATTGATGAGTCTACTATTAAGTAGTTAGAATGCTATAGTTATTCATCATCTCCTCCATTGACCATTAGCATAGAACCCAAATAGCCCATGCAATTATCATGGAAGCATAGATGAGAGATAGAACATATGAGAATGATGGAGAAGTGTTTCTAATACCTAGATGTATTCCATGGATAGTGGATCTTCTCCATTATGTGGAATACTTACAAACACTGGCTTTGTGGGCTTTGGTAAGTTGGTAATAGATAAACTTGAAAGCATTGAATAGATAGTAGACATTGGTGGACGAAGCAATGCCTCTTCTTGTGTACAAAGTAGACCCACATGAATACATTTGAAGTATTCCTCCATAGGGAAATTCTCAACCATACCTTTATCAACTACATGCACACAATTTCCTTTATTGTAACATTCCCATGCCTGCAAAATTGATCTCAAATAGTCAAAAGCTTTAAAGATTTTTTGTATTTTATTTTGTTATAAAAATTATAATGGCTATTAATTATTTGATGTAATTTTAAATAGAATGGCATAGAAAAAAATTCGAACGTAGAGTATAATCTCTTACCAATTCTAGAAGGCCCTGGGCTCCATAAGAAAGTTGAGAATCTGTATTCTTTCTTCCACTTACAATTTCTAAAAGTAAAATGCCATAGCTATACACATCAACTTTGTTAGACAATTGACCATGCATGGCATACTCTGGTGCCAAATAACCACTGCATATGCAAATAACACACTATATCAACACAAACTATTATGATAGGAATCAACCCATAAATTAATTCATTGTGAGTGGAGAAATGAATGGGGTGAACTAATTTTTTTTAAGAGAAAACAACAAATAGTAATTGAAATTCTTACTATGTTCCAGCAACTCGTGTGTTAACATGAGTCTCATCTTCTTGAAACAATCGTGCTATCCCAAAGTCTGCTATTTTGGGATTCATATGTTCGTCCAACAAAATATTACTTGCTTTAACATCTCGATGAATGATTTGTGGATGAGAATCATTGTGTAAGAACAAAAGTCCACGAGCTACTCCAACTACAATGTTGAAACGCTTCTTCCAATCTAGCTCTCTGCTCCTTTGTGGATCTAAAAGCTCACTTTGTTTTTAGCATTACAACAAAGTAGCCTAAACATTTTTATGTAACCATTTGAACTTTTGTTATAAATAGAATGGAGTTGCTTACCAAATAGTATTGTGTCAAGGCTCTTGTTGACTAAGTATTCGTAAACAAGCAAACTTTCTGATCCTTTAGTACAACATCCAAGAAGATTCACAAGATTTTGATGTTGAATTTTGGCCAATAGCTTAACCTCATTTTCAAATTCTTTCTTCCCTTGTGGAGATTGTAAGGACAACCTTTTCACTGCTATGTCTCTACCATCTAGCATAGTGCCCTATTATTAAACATAGACTATCAGCCTATTTCTATCAAATGATTTGACATTTTGAACATGGGCTATAGAGATAATTGTCTCTAGGCTTCTGAATGCCAACATGAATACGATTTATTATAAGTATGAAGAGGGTTTCATTCTCATGTGATAAGAATGTTAACAAGAAAAAACAAGCATATCTAGTTCAATCAATTATAACAAACAAATTGATATGAAATTGAACAATAAGAAATCAAATAAATAAAATATAATTTTACCTTGTATACAGAGCCAAATCCACCCTCTCCAAGCTTGTTATCCTCATGGAAATCTCTAGTTGCAGCTGTTAATGTTTCCAAATTAAATGTGTTTTGATGATGCAGACTAAATGGCCAGTCTTCTCCATCTCCGCCTGGATATTAAAGCTCAGAGCTATGTGAAAATAGAATTACAGAGAAACGAATGGATTTTAAATAGTTACATGAATAATGACCTATTGGATTTGACACTTTCAAGTTTTTTAATAATTTGAATAGGGATATAAAACAAGTATCTCCTGTGTTGTATATTGGATTGACGTGGCTGTGTTGTATGCAAATGTCATACCATAATCTTCAGAAAAAAAGATAAAAAGCCAAAGTGATCGACTTTTCCTTAACTGGTCTAAGTTAAATTGGAAGTTCTTATCAATCACAAGTATCAATTAAACCATCCATCCAATTAAAGGCTGATCATTTTTAACCGCTTAAAACAGCTGCCTTTCCCAATTTGTGATTGTTGTGAACATTAAAATTTGAAACTTTGATCTCCAATTCTCAAAGAAAATAAAAGTCAAGATGCGGCCTAATTAAATACCTTGTGATCCACCCTTCCCATGTATTGCAGACTTCGATTTTCTTCGCACGGTAAACAGCAATCCCACTAATAATATGAGGATTATCAAGCCACCAAGACAACCCAGAATTATGGGTGTTTTGTTTGAAGACTTTTCTGCATGCAACATCAATTTCCAAATTTAGTGACTGAAATATTAAGATAACCTAATTAAGCCCGCAGATCGATAAAAATAAAATAAAAAATAAGCTAATATGAACAGTACTTGGTGAAGGTAAACTTGATGATGGGGGAAGTGGTGGCGGCGGTAATCTAGAAGCAAAGAAAGGGTAAGTTTGATAAATTGCCAAGCAATTTCCGAAATAACCTAAACCTCCAAGACGATATCCGCCTTCACTCTTGTTCAACAGATCGCCAATTCCCCTGTCCAAACATGCTGTGCAATCCTCACCAGAAATATCTCTTCCACACTCAATGAGACCATAAATCTTGGTAATCTGAGAGTAGTCAGAAGTGAAACCAGAGGCATACATAATAGGCGACTCACCAACCTTAGCCGACAAATTAGAGAAAAGCTCCTTAACAGCCGAGCTAAACGCAGCAGAATTTGTAGCGTTCTCGCCATTTATACGGTATAGCTCGGTGGTGTTATCCAGTTTTCCTATGAAGTTGGAAGTATCATATCTCAGGAGGCACTTGTCGTTAACCGAAACTAGTGCGGCGGCCGCATACGCACACAATCGTCGAATCGTAGAATTAATCTCCAGCGAACAAGCGAAGCATTCCTCAGCTGTCGTGTCCCCCCTGCATTGAAGACGGCCGTAAATCTGATCTGGGCTTTGCCCAGACACGCTAGTATTGAAACCGCCAGATGAGGATGTGTGCCGGATAAGACTATCGAGAACTATATTTCTGTTTTGCTCCATTTTACTTCCTTCCGTGAAGTTAAAACCGCTGTTACAATACGTATCCGCTGCCTTGCATACGCGTAGGCACGGAGTAATTAACAGCATAGAAATGCAGAAACAGAGAAAAACATTCTCGCAGGAGGAAGTGGTGAAACTCATGATCTCAAATCACACAAGAGACGAAAGATATATGCACTTGCATGACAGTGCCAAACCACTGCATATTTATACCTGAACTTCATAGAAGAAGTCACTTGTAAGTTTGTCGAGTTTTATCCTTCATCAGTGGGAAAAATGCTTTTCTGTAAGCAGAACTTTTTTCTTCTCTGTGGGAAAAGGGTTTTCTTCTTTATTTTTATATATTTTGATGAAGACAAATGAATTATATATCTCTGTTTTTATATAGTAAATTATAATACTATAAAAGGTAGGGGAGTGGGGTTCATATAGTGAGAACAGAAGTAGTCCTCATCAGTAAGTTCTACAGTGGGGCATCCTGCAAATTCATCTCAGCAATTCATCGAAGGAAAATTCACTGCTATAGAAAATGACGGAAAATTCACCACCAAGTAAAATTCACTCCAGCAATTTATCAATATATATTTTTAAATTATTAAAAAATATATATTGGTGAATTGTTGGTGGTGAATTTTACTTGGCGGTGAATTTTCCTTGATGAATTGCTGGCGATGAATTTTCCTAAAGTCTCAAAGTGGAGTGTCTTAATATCTATTAAAATATATATATTGATGAATTGTTGGTGGTGAATTTTACTTGGCGGTGAATTTTCCTTGATGAATTGCTGGCGATGAATTTTCCTAAAGTCTCAAAGTGGAGTGTCTTAATATCTATTAAAATATATATATTGATGAATTGCTGGTGGTGAATTTTACTTGGCAGTGAATTTTTCATGACAGTGAATTTTCCTTAATGAATTGCTGGCGATGAATTTTCCTAAAGCCTCAAAGTGGAGTGTCTTAATATCTAAGTGTAAAACATTTTCTATTCATAAAATGAAGAAAAGTAATCCAATGAGTGTTTGCAAATTACATTATGAAAAAAAATGGTCTTTTAATAAAACTGTTACATCTAGAAGATTCCAGTCCTTCATCAAAATTATTTTAAACCTGTCTGTAATAAATTTTAATTTTAATAGATACAATAATCCAAAAGTACCCAATCATCTTTGAAAAATTTCCTTCTACACAAAATAAATATATTATTAAATTATATAATCTATTCAACATATTAACGTCATTTCATTAAATTTATTAATTAAACAATTCATATACTAAATATACATTGCCGTGGGAAATCAGGAGATTGGAATCGCAAAGAAAGTCAAAAGATGAGAATTCTTTCATTATCTATGATTTGACATTGATGTTGAACATTTGTGTTTTTATTTCAAATATGGGAGACTACACGCATTATTCTATGATTTTCCCTTCATTCAAAGGGGAAGTCTATCCAAAGCAAAATTAAAATTTATCTTTCAATAAATATTAACTAATTTATTCTCTTTCTAGGTTGAAATTCACATTTGTGGATTTGGTCAATTTAAATTTTTAAAGTGTAGAAATTGTTTTGAATATTTCAAATATTATTATATATTTCTCACATAAATTAAAGTAGAATCATAAATGTATGTCTCAATTAGGAGACATGTGAAAGAAATAAATTTTAGAAGGCAAAAATCATTGAATATCTTTAAATAGAAATATAAGACTTGCCACTTGTCAATAGAGTTGAAATGAAGACACTTTCAAACAAAATAAAGTCTAAATGAAGGTATTTAAAAAACACAAGGGAAATGACCTTTGAATGAAAGTTCTATATTTATTTTATGAGAATATGTGTCTATTTCATAGTTAATCTAAATTAAAAATTATTAATAAATAAAATATGCAACAAAAAATTAGAAAAAAATACCTACCATAGACATTAGTGTTAATGGCTTATTTTAACACATTACAAATTGATCATTTATGTAGCTTAAGTTATGCAATGTAAAAAAATATTACTCATTAAAATTAGTTGAAAGTTTAATAAATATTTTATTAATAAATTCTTAAAAATGAAATAAATATATCTGTGATTGTATGTATATAAATAACTCTACACTAAGAATCAAAATTATTGTATGTATATAAATAAACATAATATGTAATTTTAAATAAAATAACTCTCAACTAATTATGTTTACTCTAAGGAATTGAAAGAAAAACAATAAAAAATAACTCTACTTTGATAGAACATGTAAGCCCATGATGCAACACATAAATTGCAACTATTAAGTAGTGACAATTAATAAAAAGTACAATTAGGAGCTATTTAAATTTTTCACTAGTGCCAAAATATTCATACTTTTACTAATTATAGGCCCCATCACATGCATATAAACTAACTTTCTCAAGAGGGCTGACATAAAGGAATACCTAGACAACCTTCACCCATCATTTTGTTCGTAGAACTTTTTTTATCACATATAACAAATGAGCACATGTCAACAAAATATTTATACTTTTCAAATGGTGCATTTAAAAGCATTCTTGATAGGTCCATCATTTGGTGCTCAACTAACTCATGTATAAGAGCCTTGCCATTTAAATATTTTTACATTTTTGTAAGACAAAATTATAATAACCTCACATAGGATAAGGGAATGACAAATAACCATGAATTATGTAAATATTGATAATGTATTAATCTTAAATGTAAATAAGGGCATAGCTGGTGTTATTTCAATAATAACACTCCTTAATTTGGTCTATAAGATCAAATATTTTCTCTTGGAGTGTTTATTTAATCAAATTGTACCAAAAGTGCATTATCATAGGATAAAAGGGCACAAAAATGAGTAGGAGAGAATTGTATGCCTTGGATAGGCCATCAAAATTAATTAATATTTAATGGCACATGCCAATTTAGGGATAAAATGATAAAAAAAAAAATGGGTGTACCATATTAACAATATTATTGATGATAGGACAAATAGATAAGAAGATTGAAAGGGAGATCAACACATAGTAGGAGATGGGAAAATTATTGGATGAGATGATGATGAATGGTTGGTGCAAAAATTAGGGAAATTAGAGCTCAAGGAATCCTCTGGTTTTCATAGATAATCAACAAAAATGATCCAGTGTCTAGTGAAAGAAAGATCACCATATTGTAGGAAATGTGGAAATTATTATATGAGATCATAAACAACATGGTTAGTGCAACACTTAGGGAAATTTAACCTGATAGAATCATATGATTTGCATAAATCATCAATAAAAATGATCTAATTACTACTATAAGCCTAGAATAGTATTTTACATGCTTAGAAGGTGGATTAATGTCATTATCCATTAGAGCATAAGTTGGGAAGAGGGAATCCTAAATTATTTACTTTCATGCACATGTATATGGAAAAAACCAATAGGAGTGCCATTAGTGGAACCATCTTGCAATAGATTCTAGGGACAATATGACATGACCAAATGATTGGAACTTGAAGCTTGGGAATAATTCATAGGTCATAAGTTCTACCATGTTGCATAGACTATAGGATGACACTTAACATCAATGATCAATGCAATCTCAATGTGATGTTGGTATTTGGTATTATAGAGAATTCTATGATTGGCTCCAATGTAGTCAATTTTGTATGAGGTTGGCCTAGGGACCTTGGTGTTTAGTTGATTTCGTAGGAAACATGTGGGTGGAGAGATCTCAATGGTTAATAAGATAATGATGGGACCTAATGAGCTCACACTTATGCATACATGAGAAGTCCATGATAATTATGGTAGACCATGAGACCAAGAGCTAACATGGAGGTTCCAATTTCTTGCAAAATGTGAAGGGGGAGGCTTGAATTATTTTAGAAGAGGATTGTGTGGGAAATTTGATGACATTTCATCTACCAACCAATAGCATCATGGTGAGATCAACAACAGAAATCAACACCATGAATAAAAAATTGAACATATTGACAAAATAGATGCAAATAATGTATGATTTTATTTTTCTAGCAGGACCAATGGACATTAAGCACCTTGAATAGTGGGAGTAAGGTTGTGCTAATCCCAAGGCAATGAATATAAAATCAACATAGACACCATGGATGTTCGAATAGATCTCAACCAAATTATTTACAAAGTAAATAAATTTCAAGAAGAAAATCTAGTTCAAAGCCAACATGCAATCTCTTGGATTAATTATCAATGAGTCCATGAGCAATTGTGAAGGACTATAGGGTTGTCAAGGAGCAATAAGAAAGGTCAAAAGAACATGAAGTTTGAAAAGGGGGTCCCAAATTTAGGAGGAATTGAATCATGTAGAGAAAACTATCAACTCAATAAAATAATAATTTGTTGTTGCATATGATGTTGAAATTGAGTATATTGAACTCATCAATCATGTCTCTATTGTCAACAATTCAGATCTCATATTCGTAATAGAATAAAGATTAAAATGCAATAAACATGATACTATATGAAAATAAAATGTATTCCATCCACATGCAACATCTCATAAATGTACTGCATAAATAACCACCATTTTCTTTTCTAAAGAGAATCCAACTACCACAACCACCATTCAAAACACTATTTACATAAAATTTAAGAAATATAAAACAATCTTAAAAAAATTATTCATTTTAACAAAAAAATTAATTAATTAATTAATCTTAATCAATAATAAAAACAACAAACTTTAAAATGCAAATCATTTTCATTTCATATATACTTTCAAAAGGACATAAACAATTGTAAATATACTATCAAATATACCTCATTAATTAAAACGAGCTTTTCTACATATGTTCTTAAGTTGGAAAAGATCAAGGAATTTTCTTGAAAGAGACGTGCCTAGACTGATGGGATGTGAAAACAATTCTAATGCATATATATATACAGATCAGCTAGATGTAGTACAAACAAATTAAAATTGAACATGGGTTTTTATTATAACAATAACATTTTATTAGCACCTCTAATGTTTCTATTAAAACATTATATAGATTAACATTCTTACTTTCCGGATATCTGACATGTGATTTGGTAGAACAAAATATTATTTCAATCCTTCCAACTATTCTCTATCGCTAATGCCCACGCACTGATGGCTGCTATTGCTACTTATCTGGCTATCAACTCTGTGATGGAAGCATCATTGACAGATGGAGCAGATACTGATGATAGAGATGTTGAATTTGTAGTTCTAGATGCATGCGATGGATTTTCTCCTCCTCCTGCTCCTCTTTCATGTGTAACATTTACAAAAGCGGGCTTTGTAGGATTTGGCAACTTACTGAAAGAACTGTTTGAAAGCATTGAATGCACAGTTGACATGGGTGGACGAAGTGATGAATCTGCCTGTGTGCAGAGGAGACCCACCTGAATGCATCTTATGCATTGCTCCTTAGGGCACCTCTCTATTATATCTCTATCAATCACATCTGCACTATTTCCTCCGCTGTAACATCTCCATGTCTGCACAGTCACAACGTAAACATTACAGCCTTAGAAAAAACTAATTTTAATTTTATGTCTGGTGTGGTATCTCACCAACGTTAAAAGATTTTGAAATTCTGTGGGCAGTTTAAAATCGTTGTTCTTTCTCCCGCTTACAACTTCCAGAAGTACAACACCGAAGCTATATACATCAGCTTTAACAGATAATTGCCCGCGCAAAGCATATTCTGGCGCCATATAGCCGCTGCATTGTGGGAACCAAAGACACTTAAATTAAAATTATCTAGGAATATATGATTCAATTCATAAAATATAATTTTTTTCCTCCATAGAAATCTTACTATGTTCCTGCAACTCGAGTGCTAACATGAGTCCGATTTTCTGGAAACAATTTTGCTAACCCAAAGTCTGCTATCTTGGGATTCATTTTCTCATCTAGCAAAATATTACTTGCTTTGATGTCCCGATGAATGATTCGCAATTGAGAATCCTCGTGCAAGTATAGAAGTCCACGGGCTACTCCAGTTATGATGTTGAAACGCCTCTGCCAATCCAGCTCTTTGCTCCGTTGGGGATCTGTATATCATGCCTTAAAATGTTTATCACAAGGAACCACTTTGCTATAGACCAGTTTAAACAGCTAACAATACACTTATTTATATGTTGCGAATTGCAGCTTTTCTATGCATTCCTAAAACTCTAATGCATTGTTATTATCTAATTGCAGACATACGTGTGATAGTTAACCAGAACAATCAGTAAAACACTGTTAAAACATTTGTGATTTAAAGAGTTGGACTACTCACGAAAGAGTATCTTGTCAAGGCTATTGTTGGCTAAGTATTCGTAAACAAGCAAACTTTCTGATCCCTCTACACAACATCCAAGCAGATTCACAAGATTTCGATGCTGAATTTTAGCAACCAGCTTAACTTCATTTAAAAATTCTCTTTTCCCTTGTGAAGATTTTGCAGACAGCTTCTTCACTGCTACTTCTCTTCCATCTGGCATAGTGCCCTGAGACACAAATGAAAGACGTATGCAATGAAGGCCTATTTTTATTCGAAAGTTGGACTATTTAATTATGTGGGTTTATAAGCAGAGAGAGCTCATCTAAATAGTTGAAAATTTAGGCATAATATTATTATTTTATATGCTCATTCAATGTTATTCTACCTTGTATACAGGGCCAAATCCTCCCTCTCCCAGCTTGTTCTCCTCATGAAAATTTCTGGTTGCATCTACTAATGTTTCCATATTAAAAACTATTTGAAAGTCTTGACTGATTACTGCGTCTTTTTCCATGCGCTCATTTCCTATATGGTAAAATTCACAGTTATATAAGACATCAGATAAGTTACCTATATTTTCCATGGTAAGTTAGGAGTTGAACATAAGACCTATCACATGCATGCTAAGGTACTCCAGCAATAAGATATCAATCATTTCAATCACTAGTGTTTTACTACATTCAATATTGCAATTCAAGTGATATTTCTCCATATTTTAATTCAAATAACATTTTACTAACCAAATTTACTATATTATTTTTCATGACTAAAACCTAAAACCTCCCATCTATATAAATCAAAATCTACTTATCCTCTTTATAACTGAAACTTCTTAATAAACTATTTATAACAATTTTAATATAATTTACTTCTTTATAAATCAAATTTTCACCATATTTATTTCAACTAATATTAAAAACACAACATACTAAATACTCAATCTTTACTCGATAGCCAGAACACACAGTAAATGTCCTTGAGATCTATAATTGTTTTATAGGATTTATAGAAGGAAAACACCCAACATTACTGTACGCTAATTTCCTCAACTAATTTTCCAAACAAAATTCATTAAGCGGCTGACACTTTTTAAGCTTTCTACCGACCATACTATCCCTGCACCCCAATCAGTCATATTGCGGCCTGGAAAGTTAATCTCGAATTTTGAAATTTAGTAGAAGGGGCAACGGGTAGCATCGTTTGTTAATTTTATTTTGGCACCTGATCCTCAAGCTTATGCAATTAAAAGAGACAACCCATTATCAAACACACATACAAAAAATTAGTGCAGAGAATAATGTAAAATTACCCTGGTTTGAACCCTTCCCAGATATTGCAGACTTGAATTTTCTTCGTGCTGCAAACAGCCCTCCTAATAAAACGAGGATTATTAAGCCGCCAAGAGAGCCCAGAATGATTGGCATTTTCTTTGAAGACTTCTCTGCATGGCTCATCAATTCTCAATGTCATGGGAAATGAAATATAACCCAATGTCACAAACATACATAGAATTCCAAATTATGGGAAGAAAACTAGATTCAGCTGCTATGCAATGCTACTGGATGTTGAGGGCTTACTTGACGGTGATGGGTTCTGCTGATCTGGTGGCAAATTGAAGAAAGGGTAAGTATCATAACGAGCAGTACAACTTCCAGAATAAACCACACCTCCAAGATTATGTGCCCCATTAGTCACCTCGATGAGGCCACGGTTTGCGTTATCTAAACAAGCTGCGCAGCCCTCAACAGAAACGTCTCTCCAGCACTGAACAAGACCATAAATCTTGGTAGACGAAGAGTGATCTACAGCTGAATCTGAAGAATACAGATTAGATGATTCAGTCACTTTAACCAACAGATTTGACAAAAGATCCTTAACTGTGGAGCCAAAAGCTTCAGGATCTGTGGCGTTGAGGAGATTGCTTTGGACTAGATAGGAAGTTGTGTCCAGATCTCCAATAAAATTGTTGTGCTCAAAGCGCAAGTAGCACTTGTCAAGCCAAACTCTACCGCCTATGGAATTCCCACACTGTTGTCAAATTGTTGCGTTTGCTTCCATTGAACAAGCCTGGCATTCTTCCTCTGTTGTGTCTCCTCTGCATTGGATAAGCCCAAAAATCTGGTCCGGTCCTTGGCCTTCCACTGAAGTGTTGAAACCCCCTGAGGAGGATGTGTGTTGGACAACATAATTAACCACCACGTTGATATTTCTATCCACTTCACTACCGTTTGTGTAATGGTCGCCGTTGCAAACGCTTTTTGCTGCCTTGCATGGGCGTAGGTGGGGATTAGTGAAGAAAATTATGACGCAGAAAAAGAGGAAAGAAAATTCTGGATAAGGAGTTGTGGGTCTCCTGATATTCATGTTTTTGCAGGAGAGATGAGAGATGCGTGCTGCGATAATGGCAAACAACTTTATCGATCGTTCAGTAAGTCAAACCTGTAATGCCAAACAACTTTACCGTTACCATAAAAAACATTCAAAGAAAATTTTGTTCAAATAAATAAAATAATGTAGAGGCTGTTATTTGGATGTTTCCAATCGTCTAATATGACCTCACCAGATTAAAAAATGATTGTTTTGGTGCCACAGTAAATGCGCCATTTATCACAGATATTGAAAATCTCCTTAGAAATCTAAATTTGGAAGACCCACTGGTTTTTTCCCCGTGAAATGCAGGGTTTTTTATATTGATTTTTGTTGACACATGGAAGAGATAACCAAAGGCTAAACGAGTTTTGAACCCCACCTTGTTATTTATATGAATGATTTTACCTTTGTTTCCCACTGTCTGGGAAGTCTGGTTTTAAGTGACAGATTTTATGACATGAAAATATATAGCAGAATTAACTTGGATAAATATATAGCCATATTTTCCATGGTCAAGTTAGGAGTTGGATATGTGCAGGAAAAACATTCGAGGTGTTTGATCCATGAGTAATGGAAGTACTTAGGCAATCTGTGCATCTACATTAAGCTCTCATAAGCTTACCATGTAAATAGGAGAAAATTATGTTAATAAATGATCATAAAATTACATTAACATCAAAATATATCGATAGTTAATTAATATTTTTGAATTTGATTGTGTAGAATTTTTATCATCAAGATTTAGGATCATGTACGATAAACAGTCTTACCCTTCTTTTTGTTCTTTCTCTCAGCCAAGGTTCTTGTGTCATATTTCTGTTCATCTATTTAATTCTTTATTTATTTAATTATCTTAGTCTGCTACCATCTTCTCATTTCTTTATCTGACTATCATATCTTGATGATGGATCATGAAATTTGATCCAAAATATTAATGATACAAATTTTACTTGATCAAATCCAAATATATTGAATAACTATCATTATGAACTATACAAATTTCACAGAATAGAAATAAGAAATAAAAATTCCATAAAATTCAGAATACAAATATCAAATAAGAAAGTACGATCGACTTTTTCCCTCGTTATATAAATTAAAAAGTTGGTAACCAATTTGGAGACAGAAAATCGAAACGAAGTAATCAATACATTTGATCTCTTTTACTGAATAGAAAAACTATTCCCTATCCGCTAAATAAAATAGAAAATAATAACGTGTAAGCAGAACCATTCAATTTAAAACTTATAAAGATTAAGATTTTGAAACACCTTCTCGAGATTCAATGGCCTGCGACGCCTGCTGAGGCAAAATCAAGTGCAACTTCTGCAGAAAAAGTTCACATATTTTAAAATGCTTTCTGACTTAGCCGCTGGGATTCGATCCCTGGACCTGCGGCTACCCAATATTATTTTGCACAGACTATTGATCATCAGTAGAAAATCTGGACTTTCCAAGCACGGTAGTGTTAGAGGGCAGTGATTCGATGGAAACCATATTGGATCTCATTTTGTTTAACTTGCACTCCATGTACTACCAGACTTCTTCAATAGCCTTAATTCTCGCAACCTACCTTTTCATAGCCATTACACAGACTCTTTCAGCTCTGTGTAAGTTCCTTGCTCTCTGTTTCAAAGCTTCACAGAGAGATGAAAATACATGGATAGAATAATGTTTATTAATGGCCTGGCTTAACACCTTCAACACAGTCTACGGATGACATTTAGAATTGGTCATTAAAAAGAGACAGGTGAATAAATAATGCATCAAATGATGTGACCAGATTTATATTTCTTTTATTATTAAAATATAACCTATTTTAAATTAATAATTATAAAAATTATATATATATATATATATAAACTAATCCAATATTAATGGCTTATTCAAATTTTCTAATAAATAATATTTATAATATAAAAATTCATATATAAACATTACCACGTAAAATAAGTCAAGAGAATGCTTACAAAAATATTCAATTATTTAAGAAAAAAGGACTTTTGATAGTATATGTTGTTTGTCCAAATGAATCAGTTAAAATAAATAACGATGATCATTCATTGATTCAACAAAATTTAACCTTTTATCCATAATGTTCACAACTTTTTAATATAATTTTCTATTAATATTTTTTAAATATTTAATTTAATTTTTGATTTGAGTTCAAAATCAATATATTTTAATTTAATTATTGCTATAGCTTCCTCTATTTCATAGCCATTTTTCATTTATAATAAATAAATTAAAAAGATAAATTAATCTATTAATATTCTCATATTTAATTTTATTAATAAAAATATAATTATATATAAAACTCATCTATATTATTATTATATATTGTAGGATTGAAAATCAGTTAAAAAATATTTTGTTTAAGAGAAAAACATTTTGAAAATAAGCCTTTCTTGAAGTAAAAATTATAATTACTTAATTTACCTTAATTTTTTAAAATATTAACAAAAAAATTATATATTTTTTAATTAGTATTTATTTATGTTTATTTTATTTATGATTATTAGCATTGAATGCACTAAAAATGAAAATATTAAAATAACAGCTTGAAAGCACAAATAAACAAAGCCCCAATTACTAGTTTTCATTGCAAACCTCAAGATCAAAGGTACTGTGATGACTTGATCATGAAAGGATATGGATGCAACTCAATAATATAGCAATATGATGATTTAATAATGCAGTTTGAAAGTGTAATCTTGCATAAAAGACTTGATTCCTAAAAGATGAATAAAATAAGGCATTTGTAGATTTTTTAGAGATCAAATGAATGGTGAGGTTTGGATCAAGAATCATAAGTTAATTGAATTGGTTGAGTTAATTTCAAGAGGTGGAGATGACTTGACTAATTATGAAAAATTGTCATTTCAAACTCCTAGGAGGATAATAATGAAAAAAAGTAATTCACTAAATAGATAATGAGATGAAATAAGTTTCTATTTAGAATAACATGTTAATTTGCGAGGATCAAACCCTTCTCTTGCATTCCACTAAAAAAAAATGTTGATTTATGGAGAATTTTTTGGGAGGTGGGCCTCACTCCTTTCTTCCAAGCCATGCAGGGGCATGATGATAACCTCACCTCCAAATCTTGCAACTCATAGAATGTTGGAAAATTCATCATTTGTGAAATTTATTTTGAGGTTACTCGTAGTCTTATTGTAGATGCTACGAGCCTTTAATGTAAAGGTCTCAAGATGGCAAAGATTACCAGTGAGAAATACCTAAAATTAAAGGATAGATTCTTTGAGAAGGGAGAAAAATCAGTTCACCTCCAAAATGGCTATGACTTAGAGAAGCTACCTCCCCACTGCCTGGTAAGCATTCACTTAATACATTATTTCAACCTTGAGGAAAGATCATATGCAACTATACATGGTTATCATTTTCCTCTATTAAATCATGTTTGCCATAGGGAATTGATTAATGTGCCATTTTACTTGCTTTCTTCTCTAACATCTTGCATTGCAAAAGGTGCCTCTCAACCCTTGCATTAGGGTCTAATCTATGCCCTTTCTAAAAATTTTCTTGCTGCAACTCCCCAACAAAACCCTACCCACATTGCAACTCTCGTGGATATCAAGATCTTAGGAAATAATCCTCTGTCTTCCCCTAAAGCCCCTCCTTCGAGCTCAAATTCTAAATCCAAAAAGGGATTCCTCTTTCTACTGCACCCTAAAATCCCTCTTCCATTTTTCTTGCAAAGGATTTTACCCATAAAAAAAGAAATGTCCCTCTCTCAAAAATTCCTAAAAGAAAAAGAAGGATCCCTCAGGCTCTATAACCATAGAAATTGGGGATGACCCAGAGCCTTGCCAAAAGAGCCTGAATAATAGTGGGTTGGGTGAAAGGAAGTTTCCTAGACTAACTAGTTCCAGTCACAAGTATAAAGGCAAAGATATTAAGGGAAAAAATTTAATTTTCTTGAGGATGAGGATCAAGCTAACTCAAAAAATGATTCCCTCCTTAACTTTGATGATGATAGTCAAGATAAAAATGAAAATTTCAAGGAAGAAGAGGAGATAAGCATTGAGGAGGTGAAGGAAGATAGTGATAAAGAGGAATTCTTTGTTGAAAAGAATGAAGAGGATTTTGAACGGCTTGAGTGAGCAAGAATATGGTAAGGAAAACCTTAATGAGGAGTTAGAGTAAATTGAAAAAGAAGATCTAGTACATGCAATGATCTTGCGCAAGGTATGAAAGATAAATTGAAGGAAAATCCTAGCCTCATTGAATCTTAAGTCTAAAGGAGATGGTAAAAATTTAAGAAACAAGATTGCTACCTCAGAGGAAGTTGTTGGCAATATAAATACTATTGTGGATGGGATCATTCAACATGCAATTTTTGGAACTGTGTCTAGTAAATCCAAGAGAAGGAAAATTGGGAAAGAGCAAGAGGAGATGCATTAGAGGACACCTCATGCTAACAATATTAAGGAAAAGGACTAGAAGACTACTCTTGACATGCTAAAGACAAATCAGGATCTCATTAGTTCCTCTAAATTTTTATTTTTTTAGGTTATGTTTTATTCTCTTAGTTGTTTTGCCATCTTTTTGGCCTATGTTCCTTGTCCTTTCTACTACTTTTTGTGTTATGTTAACATGAGATATGCATGCCTCCTTCTGTCTATTTTTGCTTGTTGGGTCTAGTTGGCCTTTGTTCCTCTATTTGTTTCTCTTAAACTCTTGGGTTCAAGGACCCTTACCTTGCTTTTACTATTGGAAGCCTATGAGTATAATTAAAAAATTTATTATTTAAAAGTAGATAATTAGCTTGTGCATTAATTAAATAATAAAATATTAATTAATTCTTTGATTAAATATAGATAATGGTTAAAATAAAATAAAATAAATTGTCAAAAGTAATAAAAAAGGTACTTAATGATTACTTCTCTTTTTTGGGCCAGTCATTCAACAAAGAAAACTCAAATATATTCTTCATTAATTTCAGTCCCTTGGTCAAAACACAATTATTGAAATGATTCTCTTCCATGCAAGTATTTGGGAATACTTTTTTTTTCAAGAAAAGAAAAACATGACTTTTGGGACAAACTAATTTATTCTACCTCTAATAGTATCCTTCTTTAAAGATCAAGATGACTTTCTCTTGTAGTTAAAATGGTGATGTTAAAAGCAGTTCTACATTCTCTTCTGATTTACTTAATGTTAGTCCTGAAACTTCCATATGGTAAGGGTATGACCTTACAAAATACCTTTAGAGACTTTCTTTGGGAAGAAAATGTAACTCAAAATAAAAAATTACCCCTGGTCACATGGGAATCACTTTGTAAGTCTAAAATGAATGGTGGTGTTGGCATGAGAGATATTTTTTGCAAAATAAGGCGCTAGGCACCAAACTGGTTTGAAAAATATATTCCAAAATTGACACCAAATGGTGTCAAATAATGAGGAATAAATATCTGGACTCTTTGGATAGGGAAAGAATATTGACACAGAGGACCCTTCCCTTTAGATCAAAAATTTGGAATTTCATTTTCTCATGCAGATCTATTATTCTCCCTCACCTTTCCTAGGTGATTAATAATGGGGAGAAATCTCTCTTCTGGGAAGATGCCTAGAATGGGAATCAACCACTCAGGATCCTTGGAAATTGGGAAGAAATTAGATATGTACTAAAGAACCGTTGGGGTAATAAGGTAAAAGATTATTTTAAAATTGATCCTAGGGATCCTCTTCAGGGAGTCAAGTGGAAAGATTTCAATTTTATTTCTACCCCTGATCTCTTAAAGAAGTCTCTTAGATTTGAATTAAATAAAATAATTTTTTTTTTATCAGATAGATAGGATGAGTTAATCTAGACTAAGGCAAGGTTTGGAAAATACAACGTAAGGGATGGCTACAACTCTCTTTCCTCATCTCCCAGGTCCACACCTGGGCCTTTTAGACTCTATTGAGGATCTAATGTCCTTCCTAAAGTGAGTGTATTCACTTGGTTGGATCTAAATGATAAAATCTCAAGTTTGGGATGAGGTTAGAAAAATTGGGAATTGTCCCTCTTTTTACCTATGTCATGTGTGGTAAAGCTTTTGAGTCTACTGATCACCTTAGATCATAGGATGTGATTTTTCCCACCATTGTTGGACCTAGCTGATGGTGAAACTCAATTGGATGTCTCCCCTTCAAAACCTAGTTTTAAAGCATTTTCTAAGTTGTCCTTTCTTATTCTGAAATTCATAGTTTTCTTGCATTTGGGAAATTTCACCTTCCATCATCATTTAGAACCTCTGGTTGGAGAGAAATAATCATATATTCAAGAAGAAAATATTATCTTTGAACCAAATCATTCAAAAAATGGAAATCTCCATATCAGAAGTAAGATTATCAAGTGTTTATAGAAACAAACACTCTAAGAAAGAATTCTCCTCTTGGGACTCTTTCATTCTGAAGAATTGGGTGCTTCTTAAGCTTCCTAAATTTGGGTCTATTCAATAGAAGGGTCACACTGTTAATAGAAAAGTGATTAAATAGATTCCTCCTTCTCTGGGCTTCATCAAGCTAATCTTTGATGGAGCCTCTAGGAGAAACCCTAGTAAGTCTGAGGCTACTTAAATTCTAAGAGATTGGCAAGGAAACTATATTGGGGTTGTATGTGTTTTATTAGAGGATGAAACTAATAATGTTGTTGAGTTTAATGATTTAAGGATTGGTCTAGAATTGGTAATCAATTATATTTTTCTCAGTTAGTTATTCAAGGTGACTCGATGGTGGTGGTCTTAGCGATCTCAAAAAAAATTCAAATTCTTGGAATTTAATTTATCTTTTGGTGCATATTCTATCTCTTCTTGAAAACTTTCCTTCCTTCTATATTGTGCACTATTATAGAGAGGAAAATGTTCATGTAGATTTAATAGAAAACAAAGCTATTAATGACCAGATCTCTTTTAAGGAATTCTCAAGGAAAGACTATGCCTCGCTATTTACTTGTTTTGGTCTTATCCTTTCAAGCTGGTCACTCCTATAGGTTTTCTATTGGTGTTTTAGACTTATATCACATACTAACAAGTGTTGGGAAAACTTTTTTTGGTAGGTTATTTGTTTAAAAATATATATTTCATAGTAGGTCCATGTTGCTAAAGAAAATAGTTTACTTTATCATGCATGTTGTGTCAACACCTATGGATGACTTTGTGCCGAGTGGATTATTGATTTGTTGTTTTAATGTTTTCCTTCCTGGCATCTGCATGTCTCTCTCCAAAATTTATTGCTCGTGGGAGATTTTCCCCTCATAGATAATTGATGCTTGATGGGGTGATGATGGAAATTAAAACATCTTCATTCAGGATTGTTCTCTTGACATCTACATTATCTAGCATTTTTCAAAGATAACTTTGTTTGATGGAATGTGTTTTGATGCTATATTTTTGTTTCCTATCATTGGTAATATGTCTTTAAATTGGTTGATCGAGGTGCTTCTTATTGTTGTTTTTTTTGCATGGATAAGTTTGGAGGCTCCCTTTTGGGAGGCATTGATTATTAAAATCTAATGAAAGTGACAATGGAATTTTTGTGTCCTTCATTTGTGACACATGGCTCTTTGCTTGGGACTTGGGCATTTCTTAAGGTTTTTTGTACAAGTTAAATTTATTTGTGCCTCTTATTGGTACAATGGGATTATGAAAATTTATTGCATCTATGAGATTTATTCTCACATGAATTATGGGCTATTTATGTTTATTTACACAATCCTTCTTGGGAACATTATACTCACTCTTGATGGATGAAGTTCTTGGTTGTAATTTTGAAAATAAAATCCTGAATGGTTCTTTGGTGGGTTTTTCCCCTTCTTCTATTTCTCGTCTGATCTCTCATCAACAATTTGTTGATGATACAATCTTTATGGGGTGTGCTACCTTGACAAAGGCTAAATATTGGAAGGACACCCTTTCTAAGTTTTCTTTGGCCTATGGTTAATGTTTTAACTATAACAAAAGTCCTATTTTCTTATTGAATGTTGACCCCACTCTTCAAGCTAGAATTTTCAAAATTCTTAATTTCCAAGTCATTTCCCTCCCTTTGACTTATCTGGGTATGTCGCTTACAATGGGTAAGGTGGATAATTATGTTTGGTCTAATCTACTAGAATAGGTTCAAAGAAAGCTTGTGGCATGGAAAGGAACCCTCCTCAATAATGTTGGTAAGCTCCTCCTTCTTAAAACTACCCTTCAAAGCTTGGTTGTGTATCTAATGTCTCTATTCTTTATGCCTATTGAGTGTTCAGAGAAACTGGAACAAATCCAACATAGATTCTTATGGGTGGGGACTAAGGAAAGGAAAAAACTATCCCTAGGGTGAGCTAGGATACTGTGTGCTCAAGAAAATGTTATGGAGGGTTAGATATGAGAAGAACAAGATTGATGAATGCATGACACTTATAACCAAAATTTCTTGGAAGCTTCTTGACAACTAGTCTAAATGGATTACTATCTGCAAGAATAAGTATCTTCAGGGAAGTGATTGCCTCTCATTTCTAGGTGATGGTGTTTTTCCAAATGGTTCGGTGTTCTACAATAATATTCTAAAAACCTTGAATCTTCTATCTTTCAAGTCCTCTTGGTTGGTCAGATCAGGTACTCTAGTCTCTTTTTGGGATGATAATTGGTTGTCTTCTCAAGCCCTTGGTATCCAACCTATTCTTCTTGCTTTTCTTCGATACCTCTATACTTGGCTAGGAGATAAGGTCTCAGATTACATTAATTCTTCTCTTGATCCACCTAGATGGAATATTGACCCTAACTGGTTTGACCCACTCTTCAGGTGGATGTTGAAGATCTTTTTAGAACTGTCAAAAATCACAAGTTCTTCCCCTCTGACTTGCTTGACTCACTAGACTGGAAAAATTCTAAATATGTGCTTATTCAATCAAGACTAGATACAACCTCCTCTCTAGCTCTTGGAAGCCAAGGCTTGATTGGATGTGGCTCTAGCATGGCAATACCTTACCTAAAATCAAATTATTCTAGTCAATTTTTTGTCACAAAAGGATCCTTAATTTGGATAGTTTGAAAAAAAGGCATTCAGCATGGGAATAGGTATTTTTATGTGAGAATGAAGCTGAGTCCATTTCTCACTTGCTTTTCCATTGTTCCTACTCCTAGTAGGTTAGGCAGAAAATTCAATCTCTCTTGAAAGTTTTTTGGGTTTAGAAAAAGGATGTCCATGAGATCTTGGAGTACTAGTCCCCCCCAGTGTCTCACCCGCTGCTTGTTGAGCTTTGGTGGCATTTTTTGCTCTTTACAAGGTGGGAACTATGGAAAGAGCATAATAATAGAGTGTTCAAAAATAAAAAAAATCCATGGCAAGTGGTGGACAATAAAATTATTAGTCAATTTGTTGAGTTGACTTCTACAACCACTTCTAAGCCCAAAATAATTCCAAATGACCTAGAGGTCTTGATTTCTTCAGCTTGGAATCTTTCTAGGACCCTTAATTCCCTTAGTTCTCTCATCCCTCTAGATAGATGAAGCACACTGTGGTCCCCCTAGAGCCTGGCTAGCTAAAGCTCAATTTTGATGTTGTAGTGTCAAAAAAAAGGGTCCTTTGACATTTTTGCACTCGTTTGGGTCCTCCTTGTGGTTTTTGGCTTAATGTTGCCCTGATTTATTGTTGTAATGTGGATAACGCATTCACATTAGGTCTTGGGCCCTTGTGAACTAGTGGACTTTAATGGTGCCTTGTAAAAGTTTTGTGAAGTGTTGTGACACACTTTCACACTTTTCTAGGGTTTTACCAATTAACTGAGTATAATAAACATATTTTTAATCATAATAAACATTAATCTTTCCTTATTTGGAGTGTTATAAAGTGTTGTAACACACTTTCACATTCCTCTAGGCTTGTCATCAATAATTGGTCTTTCTTACGCTTTAATTGGCCTTATGTTGCATCCAAAAGCCTCATTTCTTGCATCTTTTCAAGGATAATCCTGACACCAATCACTGACCAATCATAATTTAGGTGTTCCTAGCTTGTGTGGTCAAAATTTAGTGTCTGGGACTCATTCACCACCTTGGGTGAATGAGCCTCACCTAGGTCTTTTTGGCCCCGATGTAGGTTTCACACATTTCTAGGCACTTTTGTTGGTCCCATACATTATGTGTGATGGGACTCATTCACCACCTAAGGTGAATGAATCCGTGTGACCAAAATTCAAATTTAAATCAAATTTTTGATGGGATTTTATTCCCCTAGATCTGATGTCATCTTGTAGTGTTGTAATTTTTGGAATTCTTGCATAATTGAGAATAAATATAAGGTTATTTCTCTCATTTTCACCCCAAGCATTCAGGTATTCCTAACCTAGTGTATGCACATAAAAATGGTCTAGAGTACAAATTAATTAAATACTTGTTATTTAATTAATAAAATTCTAATTCCTCTACATTTATTTATTTATATGGTTCATTACCTTAATTCTTCCTTTTCCACAAATCATTTTTATCTTAATTTAATTAAATGCACAAATTAAATAATTTTTTATTTAATTAATTTCCCTCTTCCATTTAAATTTGAATTTTTAATTCAAATTTAGCACATGTCTCCATATTTCTTCTAACCACCTCCAACTCACCTACCACCTCACCATGTGTCACATGAAATTGAATTTTCTAAATTGTAAAATGAGAATTATCATCAAACATCTTACAACAAATTTGAAACCACCTTGGACACATGGTTTCTTCTTTCCTCTAATTCTCTTTAACACTTGGTAAGGTGTTTTCTTGAAGGGAACCACCTCCTTGATTCTCTCCAACCTCTTTGTGCTCCACCGATGATGCCTTAGGATCACAATCTCAATCGTCCATCATTGCCACATCATCTGAAACCTAGAAAAATCTATAAATAAAAGGCATTTCTACAACTTTTCATAGGGATTTGGATTACAAACTTATGCTGCTGAATTCTTAGTGCAATTTGAGAGAATTGTGAGAGAATTGTAGTTAGTGTGTAGCATTTTAGTTCATTTAGAGTTATTATGGCAATTTCAATTTTAGTAGTTTAGTCATGGCATCTTTTATACAACATTACCATTAGATTTCAATTATTAGTCTTAGCATCATTTCAATTACAGGAACATTTCATCATAGGATCATTCAACATTCTAGCATCAAAAATATAAAAATATAGGCATATAGATTGCATTATAATAGATTCTCATTCCTTAGGTTGTCATCTTTTTAGTTTGATGTGCAACATTTAATAGATCTAAGAGCATGAATTTTGAAGGTCCTTAAGACTAGAGAACCACGAAATGATTTGAAAGGATAGTTGTAGCCATTTAATTTTACTATTTCAATTCCTTTTATTTAATACATTGCATGGATGTGTGTTTTTTTTTATCATATTGATACACATATTTTCACCAAACATAAATTGGCGCCCACCGTGGGGCATAGCCCCATATTTAATCTATTTTTCTGTTGAGTTTTTCTTCGCAAGTTTTGTCAAAAATTCTGAAATGACACATCTAAATTTTTCTCTGGCGCATCTGGAAAATTTATCGACGCATTGAGTTCCTATTTTGGCACATTTGGTAGTTCTTCTAGCACATTTGGATTTTGTTTCGGTGCATCAGGTTGTTTCGCCGCATCCAGATTTTCTTTCGGCGCATCAAGGGGTTTCAAATTTTATTCTGTTCTTTTCCAGTTTAGTGCATTCGATCACTCTTTTAGCGCATTCATTAGTTCAGCGCATTTAGTCTATGTTCTAGCGTATTCGTTCACTGTACTAGTGCATTTGGTTTTTGTTGCAAGTTTTCCAGATTCCAGAAACTAATCTATGCTTTTTTGTTTTGCAAGAACCTTACACACAGTCAGAGACCTTGCTGAAACAAATAAAGAACGTTGTCAAAGAATAATGGACTAAAAATACTAACAAATTTGGTTATAGGGATCAATTTATTTGTCATTTCCTTTGGTTAAGTTAAGAATCTAGCATAACTAGGAAGGATAAATTTACACCATGCTTGTTGTGTTTGGAATGGTAGGTGTATACGCTCTCCCCTTAACTGGGTGATTAGAAAGCTAGACCCATTCATTTTATTTGCATTTTAAACCTTAGAGGACCTACCTCCCCACTTCGATAGGAGGGAACAACCCAACCGGGAACACGCTAAAGCAAAGCGACTTCCACCTAGGATATAAATGTGGATACTCAGGCAAAGTTCGAGTATCATGAGGATTGTTCCGACAAGAAGGGCAACAATGGTCTCTTGCCGCATGGATGATCCCCCATGAATAGAATGCCCCTACTGAAACCCCTTTGTTGTAGTAAGCCAAAAATTACCCTTATATATTCTTTGGTGCAACAATGGTCATTGCCAAGGCATCCACATTCTCGCAGTTCTTAGTAGAGGTGAAAAACTTGCCATGGGAGATTTATGGGAGTTTGAAGCTTGGTTGGCCTGAGAAGTGAGCGCACTATAAGGGGGAGCCTATGCGGCCAAGCTTCTAAATCACCTACTAAGAATAAGTGTGGCTAGAGTAAAATCTGCGTGGAATCCAAAAGAATATTGTCTTACACAGCCTAGGAATTATGATTGTTTGATGTGTCTTTACCCATGTGTTTTTAACAAACATGTCACAAACATGTTCAACTATTGATTCAAAAGAAAATCCAAACCAAGCAATCAAAAATTCACTGTTGAAACCAGAAAAATCCGTCAAACTGCCAAAAATTAGAAAGCATTTTTCTAGACTAGTGCATCCATTAACTATTCTAGCGCATAGCTTGCATCTTTTAGTGCATCCCTCTACTATTCTGCCACATCGTTGTCATAAACTAGCACATCCATTTGTTGTTTCAGTGCATCCATCCTCTATTATAGTACATTTGTGCCATCTTGTAGTGCATTCATTTGCTATTATAGCATATACATTACCTGTTTTGGTGCATCAAGCCCTTCCCATAGTGCATCTGAGTTTTGGCGCATCTAGGCACTGTTTTAGTACATCCAAAAAATCTACAAACAGAAAGCTAAAATTGACCTCCCCTCTGCCAATTAACACCTTATTCGGAGATTCGTTCTCAGGCAACATATTTTCCTTGTCCTAAATATGGTTTCACCTTGTTGAAACCAACATTTTAACTTGTTTCTTGCGGCATCTACATTAATCATTTTATGTTAAGGGATTGGAAATCAACAAAAATTTTCAAGAAATCCCTTACTAAAAGAATCAAGAAACCAAAGAAACAACTTAGCTATAAGAAACTTTTGAAAAGGAGACGTTTCTTGTACCAAAGTAGAAAGGTCTTTCTTGGCTATCGAACTTTCATCTATAGATATCATGACTTTAATAGAGGATATATTGATGATTTTTCTTTAGAGCCTTTAAATTCACAAGCTTATTATCAACAAAGAGTTCTTTCACAAAGGAATATTCATAGTCAACCCATTCGTCATTCTTACATTTTGCAACCAACAATACAATACTCCAACCATCCAAATCAGTTCATACAATAGAGAAATCAGAATCACAAACTTGTTGAAACTAGCATTTTCAAGTGAAAATATCTCATATAATCATTGATTAAACATTCAAAAGTGCCTCCTCTTCACATCTATTTCTAATTTAGCAGTTGTATTTCACCATCAAGATTTATCATCCTTCATCAGGATGCATCATCATTCATCCCAAAATAAAGCTTCCTTAATTAGATTCTAACCAATCCTTTTGGCACTCCCAAACTTTGGTCAAATGTTTAGAAAATTTTCATCACTTGTATGCCCATTTTAATGAGATTGCAAAAGTGAAAACTTGAGTAGAAAGAAATTGAAAACCAAAATACCATGGCCGAAAGAGAAGAAAACCCTTTTTTTGGAGTTCCTCGAGATGAGGTGGAAGAAATAATAGATGAAACCATAGAACAAGCACAACAAGACCCCAATTTTCATAAATTAATGGAAAACAAAGGAGTCCAACTACCCAATGATTTTGATATCACAAAATTGCAAAAAACTCCTAAGAGGATAGAAATCGAAATACCAACTGAAACAAAAAATGAAGCAAGGAGCAATGACCCCATGGCTACCTTAACACAGCAAATATAAACCCTCCAACAAAAAATTCAAAACATGCAAATTGGAACCACTAAGAGGTGTGAACCCCTAAACCTGCAAATGCACAAGAGTAACAAAACACATTAGGTTGTTAGATCAAATGCATGCAAACAAGTATGAGAGATTCCCCATTAAATCCATCTATTTAAACTAAAATTAGGAAAATGAAGAACACAAAACAAGAAATTAAACTAAATCCTAATTAAGCCAATAGATTAGTGATCCCATGGGGGAATTGGTGCCAATGAAGTGTTGCAATTGGCCCTTTCCCAATTCCTAATTTGCAATGTTGAATGATTGAGCAATGGTCAAATCTCCAAAGAGATTTGATCATAACCTTGTTACAAATTGTGAAAATGGTGATAGGTGGGGTGCAATGGGAAAAATTAGCTCTCAATGTAAAGAGAGTAACTTTGCATGAAGATTGTGGATGAGAAATGAGGAGAGAAGCCTCCAATTTATAACTTTCAATTTGGAAGAGAAAGTAAGATTTGAGCAATGTGGGCCTAACTTTCAATCCAATGGTTGAATGCCACATGTCAAGATCTGAATGGTTAGTGGTTGTGCACATTTTGGCCAAAGTGCCAATAAATGCATTTAGTTTGAATTTGAAATGGTGAAATGACTTGTTGAAGAGGGAAAAGAAATGAAGTTAATGTCACTTGGCTCAAGGCCAAGGACATGTAAGAGGTCTTAAATGCCTTGTTGGAAGGACCAAGTCCACTTGGCCTTTTTGAATTCAAATGAGGGAATATTCCCTTTTGATGCCATGTGAGGGAAAATAGAGAATTAAATAAACCAAAGAAATTCATTTATTGTGCAGCTTACATTCTCTAGAGGATTTTAATGAGAGGGATTAACTTAATCATGGTTTTGATTAATTTAATGAAGAATTAGATGATGTGACAATTTAGACTTAAATTTATGAATTAATTTAAATCAAAATTGAGAGAAAATGATTCAATTAAATAAATGATTTGATTTATTTAACTAAGGAGGGAAATATTAGATTAAATCAAATAAGGTTTAATTTAATAACAAGACTTTAGAGAAATTTAATTAAATAAAGTGATTTATTTAATTAAACAGAAATGTAAGGTTGGTTAAATTAAATTGAGTAATTTAATCAAAGAAGGTGATAGACCTAATGAGATGAATAATGATTCATTAAATTAAAAGATAGAATTATGATGAAATTTTGAGAGTGTGATTTGGGAAGAAATACTGTTAGTGATCAGGATCAAGTGTGCCAAAATGAAATTGTACATTTTCCATGTCTACATTTTTCCCCTCTTTCAAGCAATGTACTTGTTGCATCGATTCAAAGAATAATCTGCCATGATCAAAAGTTCAAAATTTTCTTGAATTTTCCAGATGCCCCACTGCTGCCCCAGCGGAAGGATAATGCTAGATATTGCCCCCTCAAGAGATCGGACAAAAATTTTGATTTTCTAGATGATCCCTCGAAAAAAGATGACAAGGTGTTCAACAGACCAGAAATGCCCCGGAATGCCCAAAAAATAGGTTAAAATGCCAAAAAAGATGTAACACGGCCCTCAGTTGGATGAAAATGGTATTGAGGGACCAAAACCCTAGTTGGAAGGTCAAATTAGGTGAAAAAACCCTAATTTTAAGGCTTAAATAGACCTTGAGGGGTCACTTTCAATACATTTTCAATATTAAACCTTGAAAAAATTGACACTTTGAGCTTTGAGTCCTGGTCACAATGGTGCAATGACAACTTCCTTTGCACGTGTCAGAGCAGGTGCGAGTACATCAATGACCAGTCACCACAGGACCTATGGTATGTACCCCTATCTAACTTTTATTTTTCTCGTTATTCGTGCATTAATTAAGGTTTTTGGTCAGTCTGGGCAGCGTAGCGCGATATAGTGCCATGAAAAAAGCAAATTTGGGGCCATGCGGTCTTGTATAGAACCGCTTGCGTAAAGAGCGCTGCGCGGCGCAATTTAGGTTTTCTTAGGGTTGTGGTCAACAAACTTGGCCGCATGCACAAATAGCGCTGCACGGCGCAGTTTGTCAAAATAGGGTGCCAAAGTCTGTCATGTGGTGCAGTTTGGAACATTATAAATTGTGTTGCTTTTGAGAATGGCGTCACTTTTGCTGTTTCAAAGGTGAAATGCGATACAGAAAACAAATTTTCTTTAGGGAAACTGACACAACTTATTTCCTTGCGCAGGAGAGGCATGAGGTTATCCACTCGAGGGAGCACCAGTGGCTAGTACTTGAGAGACTATAGGGTATGCACATGTATCTCCAGGAGCAGCTTGGGATTCTCAGGCTATGGTACGTTGCACATGTCCCTGTTGTTCAAGCCCATCTAGGTATGATGCATGCCTTGGCTGAGCGGTGGCACAACGAGACATCATCCTTTCACCTTCCTACTAGTGAGGCCACTATTACTCTTGAAGATGTCTAGCACATCCTGTGACTACCCATTCACGCAGCCCGAGTGATCTATGATTTGGAGAAGGGTAGGGATGCCTTCTTTGGTGTTATGGATGTTGATGAGCTCATTCTTTGCGATGGTCAAATAGACTTGGAGTGGTATCGGGTATAGCCCCTACTTACAGACTGATTGTGGCTGCCATCATTTCTGGTCTCATAACTCTTGATCGGCATGGCCAATATTTCAGTCCAGGTTGGGGATTGGCATGGGAGCAGATGTGTGTTCATCATGTGTTCTTTTCTTGGGGATCAGTACTGCTGGCCTCTTTGTACTGAGACTTGCATGAGTTTGCCTATTTGGATGGTTGGGCTCTTGGGGCCAGATTGACTCTTTTACACATTTGGGCATGGGAGCAGATCCCAGTGCTTCGCCCACTTGTGACACCAATTGTTATAGATATTGATGATCCTATGGTATGGCGGTACGATAGGGCAGAGATTCATTTTACTCATATGGGTACAGATGGTATAGCCCACTAGTGGTAGGTTTTAGATGAGATGACAATGTTTATATGGAGGCCATGGATGGGTATACGACCATGGTACGATGATGCTCAATAGCTCTTCTTTGCTCGTCAAGACAGATTTATGTAGGGCTGGGAGCACACTTTGATAGAGATGTACCTTCATGATAGGGTAGCCAAACAGTTTGGTGAGGTGCAGGATATACCAGATGATCAGTATATGGCCTTCTTTTCCCACACGGAAAAGGTGACAGCATGGGGGAAGCCTATTCCAGTAGAGGAGGCAGTGTCCTTATTTAGATAGTTGGTGGCTCGGCTATGTCCATATGATCAGGGGCCAGTAGATGTAGGGGTGACTCCAGCGTACAGGGCATGGTTTATACCTCCACTAAGAATGATAGTTCCTAGGACAGTACTTCCACGTTGGAGGCCCAAAGGCAGGGCAGCATGCAGAGTTTGAGGAGGTGCACCACCCCCTCAACAGTCACCTCCGAGAGACAAAGTACAGCAGGTAGTAGGAGCGGATGGGCAGCCTCATATGGCACCACAACATCAGCTAGTAGCATAGCCAACGAGACAACCAGATCCTTGTGATGCATTGATTTAGCAGTTACAGGGCCAGGTACAGGTTCTGACAGTTGAGCGAGATGAGGCCCAACAGCAGGTTATTTCTGTCACAGCTGAGAGAGATCAGGCATGATCCGAGAGGGATCAGGAGATAGGATGATGGAGATAGTTAGAGAGCATAGCCTCCACATCCCAGGGTTGATCAGTTGACATTCGGGAGTACAAAGATTCTATTAGAGAGGCCGAGTACTATCGACAACACTACCGATAGGCAGTGCCATCATCGAGCAGGGTGTCAGATTTCTCCCAGCAGACAGGGAGGCAACTGATAGAGGATCATGGTGATAGACAGGTGGGGAAGGGCAACAGCTAGCAGGGCTAGCCCTCCTTGATCCCAGACAGTTTTGCATTTTTGATTTATAGGCTATACTATTTTGGCCTTACTGTACCATGTATTCGATGTACACTTGATCGGATGCGTACCATAACAGTGTATTTTTTGATGATATATATGAGATCATTCGCCTTTTATGATATGTATGGTGCAAATGTATGATATGCAATTTTATTATGATGCTATGAAATGTTCCTATTCTTATGCTTATGTAATGAGATGTATGTTTCTAATGGATGCATTTCTTTTTGTATATTTTTGATTCTTTATGGATGTAATGTATGTTAATGATGGCGTAATGATATGCAAATGGAAATGGATGCAAATGATTATGTATGATGTAATGATGTAATGATTTCTTAAGATTCTTAGGATAACAACTTTATATTATTCCTCATAAGTTAAGATAATGATATGATGCAATGTGCTTTTATGCTAATGATTTAGTGGATGCAGGATGTATGCATTGGCAATGTTTTTATTACTATTATGATACCATGTTAATGTGGAAGGAAGATAGAAGAATTTTAGAATTAATGAGTTACTTAGGATGGTGATGGTGATTTGCATTGCTAGGAGTTGGGATTTTCAAAGGGTCAATTGCGTTATGTTTGATAACACACATAGGTATGATGCATCAAGGTATGAAGGACTAGGATGGCGTGATACCTAGTGGGATGGACCTTGACTTGTCAAATAGATAGGAGTACTCTTGTTCACACTTGACAAACAAAACCTTATTCTGAATGTAGTTCAAATATTCCAGACATCTCGAGCCAAAACACAAGAAGGAAAGCCTTCTTATGTGGTCAACAAGACTCCTAAAACATCCTCCCTACAAACAAAACAAAGTACGCATGACAAAGTTATTTTACAAGAGTAACTAATAAGCACAACAGATAAAAAAGATAATAATCCATGCCCCATTCCTTTCTCTCTAAACCTGTTTTGTTTAGGCATCATCGAGAGGTCCTTGGAATGAGCACAAATTAAGATAAGTCAATAAAAGACTAAATAAATGAAACCAAACAAGCTAATGTTCTTCATACCGCTAGCCAAGACTAACTACTATGAGGGGTACCTAATTCTTATGTCCATCGTAGGAAAGCTTTATCCTAGGACATGTTGTTATCAGGGTTTTGATGGGACTGATTTGGGTGATAAGCTATTGATATTCGAGTTGACCAACTTGCTTACTTACTAATCTAGACTTTTGAGAATTTTCACGATTAGGTGTTCACTTTTGAACCTGCTAGACTTGCTTCTAACTGACGCACCAAAGGGTGACAATGACGATTGACTTTATTATGAGTGATGACAAATCACGGGTGAAATCAAGATGAAATGGGTGCACCATTTTGGATTTTTAGATATTTTCAAGCTATTTTTAGTATTTTCAGATTTTATGACAAAAGGACTAACTTAAAGACCTATCCTAGGGGTCTCGAGAGCTAATCCATAGATTATCCTTGCCTACATTATACATGCAAAGACCACGTAGTTTGACTGATGATAGACTGACTTGATGATAAGATGGACAAATGGATTGCCCCTTTATTGCTTAAAGGACTGACCTAAGCTGCAGACTAGATGGGCAAATGGATTGCCAATGTGACGGACGCCTAAAGGACTGGCCGAAACGTCTCAGGGGATGATCAAAGATCAACTTTGCCTACGTTCAAGCTCAGAGATGACATAGTTTGACAAGGCAAAAAACTGACAAGACTCAATGATGAATATTTTTCTGATACTTCGACATGCTTTGGATTTTTGAAAGAAATTTTTGAATGTTTTTGGTTTTTTGATTTTCGAGAAGATTTCAAGAATATACATGAAATTGATCTAATGCCGATATAGGGACATGGCCCTAGCATGGTGCGATAGACTACTTCCATAAAGGTAGGACAAACTATCCTTAGGAATATGCCAAGTAGTACTATGGTGGAATGTGATATGGACACCAACTCAGGCTATGGTATGGATACGAGCAGATGGGTGTATGGATGATTAATGAAATGTGATGGAATGGATGAGTGAGTCATGCAGATCCTGGTGGATATAGAGTGCTTTATTTACGCTTGGCACCTGTTTGCCAGGTTTTCACCAAGGTACTTGTCCAAAGCCCCACCGAAGTGGTTTTCACCAGAGGACAATTTTTTTCTTTACTATTTTCAATCATTTTTTTTATTTTTTCTGGATTTTTTGTATTTTTTGATTTTTTTGTCGTCACCAAGATGCCTATTTGCTAGGTTTTCATCAAGGTAACCATTTTTTCAGGACCTTTTCTGATTGCTTTTGTATTTTCTATTTCTATACCTTGTAAGTTTTTAGGCATAAAACTTTTTGAGATGACAATGGTTCATGGGCTCTTGTAGAGGCTCGCCTTCTGGTGTTAACAACTGATATGCCCCTGATTTGTAGCTTGTGGTGATGATGAAAGGTCCCAGTCAATTAGGCTCAAAATTTCCTTTTGTATCCGGGTTGGGCACATTCTTTTGGTTCTCTTTTAGCACAAGGTGATGCAGAGGTAAGTGACAACCTTATTTGCTATGCCAAAAATTAGGGTTCCTACACAATCTCAATCATCAATTCCCCAAGGTTTAACATCTAGAAACCTACACATCACCCTACCCTTGTAGCTCTTCCACAACCAGAATAGGCCAAGTTTCACCCAATCTTTCCAAAGCACCCAGTAATTAAAGAGGAGATTAGGATACCCTTTTCAGGGTTACACAACATGTATGAAAATCAAGGGTCACTATTTTGGACCAACCTGAACTTTTGATACACTTACCCGGTTCTAGACTTCACCATTTGGTCTATTTCCAAAGGAACCACCCTTCCAACGATGGCCACTCACCAAAGCACCTTGGAAAGTCTTAACAAATGGTCTCAAACCTTAGATTACAATGATGTTTTTCATCTATAGGGACTCTAACCCTCTGTTCCAAGAAACCCTCTTGAACATTCACAAAAGTGAGGGTTTAGGAAAACTCCCAACTCTAAACCTTTCCCAATCCTCCTATGGCCTCAAACACATCACATTACCTTTTCCCTAACCCAAGGAACCCTCACAATCTCAATTTTTTCACTATTTCTCATAATCACTCATTAGGTTCCCTATTTTCATGGTCTCACTACCCCTGATCAACACTAAACATTCCACCATGGCCAGAAATATCTCCTTCTCCTTCTCCTAAGGTATGTACACACTTAACCAGACATGGTACAAACAAATCCTCTAAGCCACAGGTCTGGAACAGTAGGTGGATTGGTTAGTTGATCATGGTGCTGTCCTCAAAACTCCAAACACAAAAAACAGGGTGCCTTGCAGTTTGTTGATCCCAGTCACACAAGCAAAAGAATTAAGCCCCCAAGACAAACATGAAAGAAGGTAAATACATGAATAAGCAATCATTCAATTCCTCAAGGCATCTTGAATCTGTACGGGTTTTTGCCAAGGAAGAAAGTTCAGAAAAACCAGTAAAAAGATGGTGATCAGCCTTTCCAAAATGCAATTTTCTTTATTGGAATTCAACAACCAACCTTTCTCGGGGATTACATGAATGTTTATAATGATTTCAACTTCCAAATACCTCCTACAACTGACCAACTACATTTATAACAGAATTTTGAACCACTCATGACTGTTTGGAGGTCAAGGTTATGCACTTTACATAATTTTCTTAAACAATTTCACTACATACTTAGTAAGTTTGATCTTTTTGACCCCATGCTCGTCCAACCTATTGAAAGTGGTCTAATGAGACCTTATTTGCATAAAAGACATGGCTTAAAGCCATATACTACCTATCTACCACCCCTTGTCACATGACATACAAGATTTTTGGGTACAAAGCAACTTAATTTGACATATTTTGCAACTTCCTCGTTGCATAAAACATGAAAAACTTTAAAATACTTGGTGAACTTGTCTTCAAATCCCTTGGTGAACCTTTAAGGTCCTTTGTCCTATCATGTTAGGGTCAGGATCTAGGTGCTCTTGCACCATACTCCCCCCCATAGGGAAACTCTTGTCCCAAGAGTAAGAGTGTACTCTATTCCTCCACCTTGCTGCTTCCTGTATATCCAGACCTGCTACTGGCCTTTTCCTCACCCTTCGAGAAAAATTTGATATTCCCCTTGCCTTGATACCTGCAAACACACAATGGTTAGCAACACACTGTCCCAACTTCTTCATTGTCTCATCTCCACATGTGGATCCACCTAACATTGCTTGCAAACTCGGCCCTCTTCTTACTATCCTTAGACCTATACTCTCTTGTTCCATGAATTCCTTACCCAGTGTGATCAGACCTTGCACACTGTCATTGCCAAGGACCATTACCTTGTTAGGCTCACCAATCCTCATGCTTGTAAAACTCTCATACCTTTCAGCATTACTCCTATTGATTGGACACTCAATAGTCCCCACAGTAATCTTAGCCTCCTTGGGAAGCATTCCACCTTGCTTGTCATGCTTGTGTGTCATCCTACCTTCCATCTCCTTGAGTGTATTAGACCTAGGTATGAAACCATCAACCACTGTCTTCTTATCGTTCCTCTTGACCAAATCAGACCTAGGTATGAGTGTCTTCCATACCTCTTGCAAAAACACATTTTCTACTGTCTTAACACCACTTGTGGGTGTTCTCCTCACTGTCACAACTCCTCCAACCTACTCTCTACCTGCAACCATATCATATTGACTGACCTCAGGCTTTAAAGGTTCCTTTTTGCCAAACAACACAACTTTAGCCTTACCTTTATCCCTCACACTTGTCTTCAAGGGAAGTAACTTAAAGGTTCTATCCTCCTTCCTAATGGTGTATGTGTTCTCCCAACCATCATATATGGATCTCCTATCAAACTGTCAGGGCCTCCCTAAGAGCACATGACAACAATCCATGGGAAAAATATCACATAGAACCCTATCCTTATACTCTCCAATTTGAAAATCAACATATGCTTGCTCTTTTACCACCAAAGTCTGATTATCATTGACCCAAGAGACTCTATAAGGTGCTTCATGAGGTAATTTCTCCAAACTCAACTTATCCACCATTTCCCTAGACACTAGATTATCTTGAGAACCAGAATCAATGACAACTTGACACACTTTACCTTCACTTTTGCATGTAGTTCTGAATAGGCTCCTTCTTTGGCTTGAATCTTCCTCCTTGGATGCTTGCAACATAGTTCTTCTTATCATGAGTGCCTCTCCTTCTTTTGATGTAAAGTTTAATATAGGTGTAGTCACACTCTCTTCATCCTCATGCACTAATTGATTCCTCCTTTCTCCACCATGAGAGCTTGAGCCTTGTTTCTTAGGGCACTTAAAGGTTGGATGTCCAGGCTGGTTGCACTTGTAGCATCTTCCTAAGAACTGATATGATCCTCTTCCTCCACTAAATTTGCCTCTTGAACCTCTCCATCCACCTCTTGAATCAGATTGCTCTTGATCATTTTTTTCATCTCCTTGGCCTTCATTGTTTGTCCTGAACTAGAATTGAATCCCCTTCCTATAGAGGTGTTACCTCTTCCTCTTGCTACCTTCTCTTGTCTCCTCTTTAGCTTTTCTTCTGCCCTCGTTGCCATTTGAAAGCATTGCTCTACTAATTTTGGTGCCATCATGCTGATTTCATCCTGAATGTTGAACCTCAAACCATTCAAGTACCTAGCAGTCATCTCTTCTTCATCTTCTTCATGTTTAGTCCTTATACTTAACCTATAAAACTCTTCAGTATATGCTTGCACATCTAACTCTTTCTGTCTAAGATTCTGCAATTTCTTAAGCAATTGAATATTGTAATCAAAAGGAAGAAATTTACCTTTTATCTTTTCTTTCATCTTCTCCCAAGAAATGATCTTTCTTTTTACCTTTCTCTCCCTATCTTCTTGCACAAAATTCCACCACACCAAAGCATGTCCTTTCAGTTTTGTTTTTGCTTTCTTTACCTTATGTCCTTCATCAACATCTTCACTATCAAAGTAGTTCTCCAAAGCCCCTATCCAATCCAAGAGCTCTTCACTATCAAGTTTTCCTCCATACATAGGCACATCCATCTTGCCATGTCCATCCTTCTTCATAGCCTTCAGTAGCCTCATTGTTCTAACATCATCTGGATCCATCTCTTCTTCTTCACCAAAGGTCTCTTCCTCTTCAGACTCACTTTCCTCCAGAAGGGTCCTACCCTTAGCTTTCATTGCAGCCATCTCCCTTTTTAGTATATCTATATCCTTCTCATGAGTATCCAGTTTCCTTGCAACAACATTATTTTTAGGAGGCATTTTGTTCCCTCCAACTACCTTCTTCTTCCTAAACACAAACTTCAATCTTGATCTTCACAAAAGACCTACTCCCTTGCTCTGATACCACTATGATGTAGAGGTAAGTGGCAACCTTATTTGCTATGCCAAAAATAAGGGTTCCTACACAATCTCAATCATCAATTCCCCAAGGTTTAACATCTAGCAACCTACACATCACCCTACCCTTGTAGCTCTTCCAAAACTAGAATAGGCCAAGTTTCACCCAATCTTTCCAAAGCACCTAGTAATTAAAGAGGAGATTAGGATACCCTTTTCAGGGTTACACAACATGTATGAAAATCAAGGGTCACTGTTTTGGACCAACCTGAACTTTTGATACACTTACCCGGTTCTAGACTTCACCATTTGGTCTATTTTCCAAAGGAACCACCCTTCCAATGATGGCCACTCACCAAAGCACCTTGGATAGTCTTAACAAATGGTCTCAAACCTTAGATTACAATGATGTTTTTCATCTACAGGGACTCTAACCCTCTGTTCCAAGAAATGCTCTTGAACATTCACAAAAGTGAGGGTTTAGGAAAACTCCCAACTCCAAACCTTTTCCAAATCCTCCTATGTCCTCAAACACATCACATTACCTCTGCGCTAACCCAAGGAACCCTCACAATCTCAATTTTTTCACTATTTCTCAGAATCACTCCTTAGGTTCCCTATTTTCATGGTCTCACTGCCCCTGATCAGCACTAAACATTCCACCATGGCCAGAAATATCTCCTTCTCCTTCTCCTAAGGTATGTACACACTTAACCAAACATGGTACAGACCAATCCACTGAGCCACAGGTCTGGAATAGTAGGTGGATTGGTTAGTTGATCATGGTGCTGTCCTCAAAACTCCAAACACAGAAAACAGGGTACCTTGCAGTTTGCTGATCCCAGTCACACAAGCAAAAGAATTAAGCCCCCAAGACAAACATGAAAGAAGGTAAATACATGAATAAGCAATCATTCAATGCCTCAAGGCATCTTGAATCTGTACGGGTTTGTGCCAAGGAAGAAAGTTCAGAAAAACCAATAAAAAGATGGTGATCAGCCTTTCGAAAATGCAATTTTCTTTATTGGAATTCAACAACCAACATTTCTCAGGGATTACATGAATGTTTATAATGATTTCAACTTCCAACTACATCCTACAACCAACCAACTACATTTATAACAGAATTTTGAACCACTCATGACCATTTGGAGGTCAAGGTTATGCACTTTACATAATTTTCTTAAACAATTTCACTACATACTTAGTAAGTTTGATCTTTTGACCCCATGCTCGTCCAACCTATTGAAAGTGGTCTAATGAGACCTTATTTGCATAAAAGACATGGCTTAAAGCCATCTACTACCTATCTACCACCCCTTGTCACATGACATACAAGATTTTTGAGTACAAAGCAACTTAATTTGACATATTTTGCAACTTCCTCATTGCATAAAACATGAAAACCTTTAAAATACTTGGTGAACTTGTCTTCAAATCCCTTGGTGAACCTTTAAGGTCCTTTGTCCTATCATGTTAGGGTTAGGATCTAGGTGTTCTTGCACCACAAGTTCATCGACTTGGAAGGTACGTTTCCAGATCTTCTTGTTGTAGCTCCATTTCAGGCGATTCTCATAGACCTACAGATGATTTAGGGCATCCATGCACCATTCATCTAGTAATTCCAGCTCATTTAGTCTTGTAACACTGTATTCCTCATCTGTGATGAGGTTTTGCAAAGATATTCTCAAGGATGGGAGCTTGATCTCAATAGGAAGGATGGTGTTTGATCCATAGACTAGGGAAAATGGGGTGGTGCCTGTTGGCATGTGGATGTTGGTGCGGTAGGCCCATAAGGTGGGGTTTAACTGTAGATGCCAATCATGACCAGAGTCATTGACTGTTTTCTTAAGGATCTTTAGAATGGTTTTCTTGGTAGCTTCTGCTTGGCCATTGCCTTGTGGGTAATATGGGCTGGAAAAGCAGTGTTGGATTTTGAATTTTTCACACAAGTCACGGACATCCTGATTCTTAAAGGGTGTCCCATTATCAGAGATGATAGATTGGGGAACACCATATCGGAAAATGAGGTAGTTCAGGATGAACTTGGATATTTGTTTTCTAGTGATGTAGGTCATGGGAATTGCTTCGACGTGCTTTGTGAAATATTCGATGGCGGTGATAATGAACTTGTGGCCATTGGATGAGGTGGGTGATATTTTACCTATGAGATCGAGCCCCACCACGAAAGGGCCAAGGTGTAACAATGGCATGTAATTCTTGAGCTAGTGCATGAATGAGGTCTCCATGTTGTTGGCACTGTAGACACCTTCTAACAAATTTATGTGCCTCTCTTTCCATTGTTGGCCAATAGTATTTGGTTCTTAGCAAATTCTTAGCCAAGGTTATACCACTTGAATGTGAACTGCAAGTGCCATTGTGTACCTCAGTTAAAGTAGGGTTCCATCGATAATTCTATAGAAGAGGGTCTCTCCTAAGATGACAAATCGTAAGGACCTTTTGACAAAGGTTCGCTTTAGGTTGGGGGTAATGTCTACTGAGATAATTCCTTTTTTCAGGTAGGTGTAAATGTCATGGTACCAAAGATCACTAGGACCAATGAGTTCACACGCATATTCTGATTCTGGTACCTCGAAAGTTGGTACGAGAAGCTTCTCTACGAGGAATTCATGTTTTGAGACGTTGTGAGGGATATCTAACAAGGATTCGATTATTTCCATTGCATCCGCTACTCTGTTGTTTGCCGCCCTTGGTATTTTCTCAAAGGTGATGTCGATGAATGATTCCTCGAGGATTTCTACTACCTTTTTGTATGGTGCGAGCTTATCATTTTAGTTTGGTATTCACCATTGACTTGGTTAATGATAAGCTGTGAGTCTCCATAGACCTTTAATGCCATGATTCGCCACTGTGCCGCAATCTTGAGACCTATGGTTAAAGCCTCATACTCTGCAATGTTGTTTGTACAGTGGGGTGATGAAGAACACACCAACTCCTGATCCATGTTGTGTGTGGGAGCCATCAAAGTACAGTTTCCAGTGGTTAGCTGCACTGAGATTGAAAAGGGACTCATCTAGATATTCTGATACGAGTGGGTTATCTGTGTAGAGGGGAGCTTCTTCTAGCTGGTCTACAATAACTTGTCCTTTGATCACCTTTCACTTGACATACTCGATATCATGTTCAGATAGTATCATTACCCATTTAGCCATTCTTCCTGTAAGCATTGCTTTCGACAATAGATATTTGAGGGGGTCTATCTTGCCAATTAGCTTAATTTGATGAGCTAGCATGTAATGTCTAAATTTTTGGGCTGCAAATACCACTGCTAGGCAAGATTTTTCTATTGCTATGTAATTGAGCTCATGCCCCACCATTGTTCTGCTGATATAGAAAATCACTCGCTCGATTCCTTTTTCATCATGTTGGGCTAAAAGGGCACCAAGGACTGCTGTCATTGCTGAGATGTATAGAATCAATGGTTTCCCTACAATTGGTGGCATCAACACAAATAGTGTAAGTAGGTATTCCTTGATCTTTTTGAATGCTTGTTCGCACTTGTCGTCCCACCTGAATGCTACTCCCTTGTGGAGTAGATGTGAATAGGCGATCTATTTAACTGCTAGTTGTGCTATGAATCTTCTGATGGACTGGAGTCTACCTTGTAATCCTCTAAGTTGCTTTAATGTTTTTGGCGCTTCCATATCAAGGATTGCTTTTACATTTGTGGGATCCACTTCTATCCCTCTCATTTAAACTATGTACCCTAGAAAATTTCCTTATTGTGCCCCAAAGACACATTTCTTTGGGTTGAGCCTGACCTTGTATTGTTCTATCCTATCAAAAATTGAACTTAAAGTCGCTATGTGATTTTGTCTCTTCTTTGATTTGGCCAATATGTCATCCACATAGTCTTCAACAATTTTTTGAATCATGTCATGGAAAATTAGTGTCATGGCCCTTTGGTATGCAGCTCCTGCATTCTTTAACCCAAATGGCATCACATTCCAGTAGTAGGTGTCCCGAGTACATGTAAAGGCTGTCTTGTGCTGGTCCTCTTTTGCTATCATTATCTGATTGTATCTCAAGAATTCATCCATTAGGGACAACATCTCATGTCCGACCATCATGTCCACTATCATGTCAATGTTGGGTAGTGGAAAATCATCCTTAGGACATGCTTTGTTTAGACCTCTAAAGTCTGTGCAAATGCGGATGCCCCCATTCAGTTTTGAGACTGGCACAAGGTTAGATACCCGCTCTAGATAGTCAATCGGGCATATGAAGCCAACATCCAAGAGCTTTTATAACTCAATCTTAACAAGCAAGGCTATTTGTGGATACATTTTCCTCAACTTTTTTCTTACTGGTTTCGCTCCAGGGTAAACAGCCAGATGATGAACCACCACCTCAAGATTTAGGCCTGGCATGTCAGCATAGGTCCATGCAAAGTTTACCGTTCTTTATTTTAGGAATGCTGCTAATAGTTCTTGTTCCTTTGTCAAGAGAGACTCGGCATAGAAAGTGATTTGCAGTTCTGTTTCCATTCCCAAGTTGACAAGGTTGCATTGCTCTGCCAGGACTGCTGACTTTTCTTGATGTAAAGTAGTAGGGGGGAGATTGAATCCTTCATCCTCCGACACCTCAAAGAGGTTTTCACCATTGGATGCATCCTTTATTTTTACTGTTTTGTGGTTAGAGAGTGTCGTAGTGTGGTTTTCACTCCATAACCCCGAGCTTATTCTTGATATTTTCCTTTTATGACTGAAGGACTCAATCGTCTCCCCATAGTATGCATAGGTGTCTAATGTGATGTTGAAGCCTGCCTTATGATCCCCACATGGAACTGTATCCCTTAGTCCCATGAATTTCGAGAGCGCCTCATCATTTTTGAATGAGTCTAGAATTCGTGGTCCACATTGGTTGTGATCGATGAGTTGTGGGTGTACTAAGGTGATTTGGTGGGTTTGTTGGTTTGACTCAGCTATGGAGGAACTAATCATTAACAAGGTGGAATCTTCAAAGAGTCTAGGGAGACCTGCTATGGTATCATCAATGTCACTACTGGCACAAACATCGGTGACATCAAATGTGAAGTTATCAAGTGGGATGCCTAGGCACATAGGTGGTCTAGGAGTAGTTGTTGTTACTTGAGGAGAGGACCTCACTGCCCTTCTAGGAGTACCTCTTCCACATACGGTTATACTCGGACAAGTATACCCAAGGCCAAGGTTCCGCATTCTTCTTTCTACAATGATGGGTTTCAGTTGTCCATCATTGATACTTCCAAGGCTTTCGTTCCTATTATAGCCCATACCAAACATCATTTGCAACCCTCTATTAGTTTCATCCATGGATAGGGTAAGGGTGGTCCTTTCATCTTGGTATAATGTGTTTGAAGTGTCTCCCTCATCCACATTTTGTCGATTGAGATCCCCTCAATGGCGGAATATAGAAGGGTCTTCCCTAATAGTGTGGATAGGTGTTTCAGCTGGTTGAGGTTGTCCATGCGACCTAGGAGATTGTGGTAACTCTCCTACAAAAAATGCATTCCTTTTCATTTTGTAGTCACTACAACCATTGTCCTGGATCATGTTTTTGATTTCAGATATGTCAGGAATGGTGGGTGTCTTTGTCACAGAAGTGGAAGTGAGGTTGGCTAGGTCAATGTATGAAGTGGACGGGCCTTCATCATTCTTTGGTAGTTGGGGGATTTTATAAAACTTGGCTTCCAAGTTTTTGTAGTAGGCGAAAGGTTCGAGATCCCCATATATAGTGACCTCCTCGTTCTGATGTGAGAACTTGATACATTGGTGATACGTCGAGGCCACTGCCTTCATTCTGTGGATCCAGGGGCGTCCAAGGAGGATATTATATGGTAGGTCGAGGTTGAGGACGTAACAGGTGGTCTCCATAGTTGTCGGTCCCACTTGGATGTGGATTTTGATAGTGCCCTGAGACACTCTTTCTTGGTCATCATACGCCCTTATTGTGATGCTTTTGTTTTTATTAATGGAATTCTCGGTGAATCCCAATTTCTTTATGAGCTTTAGAGAATAGATGTTAAGGCCCGCACCTCCATCCACCAGGACTCTTTTGACTTTATTTTTATGGACAAGCACTTGAAGGTGAAGTGCGCGGTTATGAGATGGCTATGGGGGGAAATATTGGTGAGAGAATGTAAAGAGATTTGGTGTAGCGATGTTACCCATCATAGCCTAAAAATGCTCTATCTCAAGAGTGGTGGAGACCTTGGATGCAGCTAATGCTTCATCAAGGATCTTCCTATGACCTATGATAGAGATTTGGGTGGGGGTTCTCTTTAGCTGGTCAATGACATTGTAGTCATAGGGGATGGATTTTTTATTAGAAATGGGGGTCTTAGCTGGTGCACCAACGATGGTGACCTTTTCGCCACGTGTGGTGACTCGACAATCATTGTTGGCTCCTTTGACATTTATGACTCTGACCATTTCATCGACACATCTGACTATCTCCTCATACACCAGATTAGCACTAGCATAATTTGGCTTGCCCTTATTGTTCCCTTGATTATTTCCTTGATTTTTCCCTTGGTTATGCTTCGGCATTAGATTCATGTATATTTTCAAGTCTTGGTTTTCGGCTGGCTGTTCGATATTGATGATCTTATCCTCGATGAGGTCCTGGATGATGTTTTTTAGCCTCATGCAATTGGCGGTGGTATGTCCTTTGATCTTGTGAAAGTCACAAAGGAGATTTTTGTTATACCATGGCAGTTTGGTCATGGGTTCCGCGTATTGCTCGGAGTTAGAGATTTTGATCAGGTTTTCTTTGACCAATTTCTTCATGATGGATTCGATAGATTCACCAAGAGCCGTGAACTTCCTCTTGGGGGTATATTTTCCTCAGAGAGGTGGTCCTCCTTGATTACCCAAGTTGTTGATTTGATTGGTGGGTGTTGGTTGTTGTTGTGCTACTACTGCATTAGTCTACACATTGTTGTGATTATTATTTTGTGGTTGATGATGGGTTTGGATGTTCTGCTTAGGGGCATTGATGACCACTTTGGCATCGACCACGCTGTCGGTTGTGATATTCTTGTTCCTCGACCATGTTCGAGGTTTATCATTATAGTTGTTGGATGGGCGGTTATCCTATGGTGGAGTGAATGTTGATGCACCTCCTTGCATAGTAAGGGCTCTTTCGATATTGAGCACCTTTGGGATCAGTTGATCATAGGATGTGATGCACTGCATTTTTAAGTAGAATGCCAATTTTTCATCTAGATTGGATATGATGGTGAAAACTTGTTGCTCCTCTGGCATGGTCCACTTGCTTTGATTGGCCTTGGATGGCTATCTTTCTAAGAAGGATGCGAATAGCTCTCCTTTTCTCTGCTTGAGTGATGATAGTTCTTCCAAACTAACATTTGCACCCATATTGAAAGAATAATTTTTAAGGAAAGCTTCCACAATTTCCTCGAATGTTTTAATGCCCGTGGATAGGTGAGAAAACCATTCCATGGTAGGACCAGTCAAACTATGGGGGAAGAGTCGCATTAGATATGTGTCATCGTATGCGACCTCCATGCAATGCACCTGAAATTCCCTAACGTTGTTTTCAGGGTTACCCGTTCCATTATACTTGTCAAATTTGGGGATCTCGAATCCCTTTGGGAATGGTATCATGGTGAGACTTATGTCAAAAGGATAAGAGCACAAGTTTCCTGGTATCCTTGTTATTTTTCCTGCTTGTAAGTCTAACACTTGTTGTGAGAGAAATTTGACTTGTGTTGCGACATATTTGCTTGGGTCGGGAGGTGGAATGAATTAGTTATCAGGTGTTTGAGGTGTTTGATGGGTGGGAGGAGTACTAGTGGGCGTTTGCTGCAAGCTCTGCTATGTGTTCAAAGCCTGTTGGTATGCTTGCATTTGTGTCAACAATGCTTGTTGTTGATCTTGTTGTTGTTGTTCCAACAACGCTTGTTGCTGGTCCATCTATTGTTGTTCCCACAATACCTGTTGTTGGTCAAGCTACTGTTGCGCTATCAAAACTTGTTGTTGGTCTAGTTGTTGTTGCGCCAACAAAGCTTGTTGTTTGTAGAGCTGCTGGGTAAAAGTACAACGTTGTGTCACACTTTATAAAGGAAACAGCCAATGTTGATCCAACTTTTAAACTTGAATCACTCAAAAGTATCATATATGTTTTTAATTTTTAAATGATATAAACTAGTAAAATATGTATTTTTTAGTATATTTTATGTTGGTATTTTCTATAAGAAATTAAAAAATTATTTTAAACTAGTTTTTCATAAATTAACCCTATAATTTAGTTATTGATAAAATACTGAAAAATGAAGTTGCACAAGACGTCAAACTTTTTATAGCAAATTTTTTTTTTTTTCTTTCCATTTTTTTGTGCGTATTTATAACTTGAAACTTTAGTGCATGGATATATTTTTTTCCAATTTTGATAAATATATATTTGTATATAAGTATTAAAATGTGCATGAATAAAAAAAACTGTTTCCATCGGACATCAACATTCATATTAAATATTTATCTAAAATGGAAAAAAAATTATACCATCTTGAAATAGATTCTTTAATCTAGTGCATCATATTTTTTTCAATTTTTTTTAATAAGTTTTAGTATGTTTCCTTGGCATGGTAATCAACCTAATATTTTTTGCTGATAACCTTCTTTTAGTATAAATAAAAATAAAAATAATAATAATAATTAAACTATTAAAATAAATATATATTTGAAAACTACACTTATGGATCTACAAAAGGGTATTTTTACATTTTAAAAAAAATGTTATTTACATGAGTTATTAAAACTTCAAGTTTTTCAAATAATTTTTTTTTTTGGTAAATTGGACTCAAAGTGGTGCTCCATATATTTTTAGCCAACAATTTTAGTTGAATAAATTGTGGAAGTATCTAACTTAGCTCTAGAATGAATCTTACTAGGTCATATGTTTTACCAAAATTGATTTTTAGTTAGAAATACTTAAATTCAGTTGTGCTGATATGTTGGCTGAAAGTGTGACACAACTTTGTACTTTTACCCTGCTGTTGTGCCAACAAAGCTTGTTGTTTAGCTTGTTGTTGTGCCTGAAAGTCTTGCATGGCTTGTTGGTATGCTTGCATATGGATTGCTTGCAATTGCGCTTGGTATTGTGCTTGCGCCTATTGTTGGGCTTGTGCTTGTGCTTGAGCTAGAGCTTGAGCTTGGGCTTGAGCTTGGGCTTGGGCTTGTGCTTGAGCTAGAGCTTGTGCTTGGGCTTGAGCTTGCTATTTTTTCTTAAGTACTCTTTGTTGGTTGGCCTTTTGAAGGGTTTGGATTAGAGTGGTGAATGAATTTACCATGTTGGCTTTTGGTGGGATTCGTGGTGGAACGGGAATGATGCCAACCATTGTGGATGGTGAGAGGGTTATGGTGGTGGTTGGGATTTGGGTTGTTGGAGGGGTGTTGGAGATGCTCGGTCCTTGAGAGGGTATGCTTTGGGATATTTGAGGACCGGTTGATGCATTTGTCGTTGTGGCTACGATGTTGCGATCAAGAAGAGGGAATTCGGTGTGATGTTCACATTGCCCTGTTATGAGAAACTATCAATGTTTAGGGGAGGAATCCCCAATCCGAGTGGTGATGTGGTTGTGAATGGAAATGGGGAAAGATATGGTATGTTGCTTTGGAAAGAAAAAGGATTAGCAACATCGGTTGTTCCAAACAAACCACCCTCTCCTTGTGATAGATAAGTTTGTATGTTTGGTTGACAGGCTGGTGAGGCATGGAATGAAGATGAACTAGTGATATTGTGGAATGTGAGTGGAACATATGGGTGTAATGGGTTTATCGAGATAGAATTATACGGTGCACTAGTGATAGCCACCTCTTTGTTGGTCACAAGGCGATGCTGTTGTAACTCTTGAAACATAACACTTTCTTTGTTCACAATTTGTGAGGTATTTCTTGATTGAAATTTGACATTGGGGATGCATTTGTAAGAGGCATGTCTGTACTAGTGCTTATGTCAAGGTCAGAAGGGAACTGGACCCCCCCTTCCGCTAACGTGTTTAAGTATTTGAACATGGCACTAACAATTTTGTGGTTCTCTAGGTTTTGAACCATTTTCATCATTTCAGATTGTGTCATCCCCATGTCTTCGTTTGTGATGTCCTCTTCATAACTCTCCTCTTGAGGATTTTGTGATCGCAAAGAAGAGTTTCTTGGGATATTGCTTGATCCCACAAGGTTTATTTCAGAGGTTACTTGACTCATGTCAACGAAAGTTAATATTTCACTGATATTTTCCATGTTCTTCTTGTATTGTGATCTTTTTTGAACCATAAAAGAATAGGGATCGTTTGATCCTAACCTTTTAGGCTCAAAAGAGAAGAACTAGGGAAGCTAAAGATCAAAGAGGGTGGTACTAATGATGGGATAATAGATGAAATGAGTGAGTGAAACCTTTTGGAGAAATTTTGAAGGGTTATGCTAAACTTGTTTAGGACTTCGATTGATTATGATGGTTTGACTATGTGTATTGAGTCAAACAAGATTGTAGTGAAGTTGTTGTCCCTAGGAAGTTGTGTTATCCTAGGGGAACTTGCACAAGCAAGCAAATTGGCTAAGTGTGTTAAGACAATGTGATTGTCAACTAGTAGACCTCAGGAAGTTGTGTTATCCTATAGGTAAATTTATCCAAAAATTTTGACTATTTTGGCTAGGTGTGTTAAGCCAAGATAGGGTGATGTTGGTTTAGCCCTTTAAGTTTAGCATGAGTGATTTTTCTAGAGTTCTCAAGTTTGATGATGGGATGAGATTTGATTTGATGGAGAGATGGATGAGGATGACAACTTTGATCCTAGACTTGAACCTCGAAACAACTCTTTTTACAAGACCTCGGTGTTGAAGAACATGCTAGACTTCCTATGTGAGGAAAGAAAACCTTTCAAAGAGTTCGGGATTTTGTTGATAGTAGAACGCATACAAAGTTGGATTATTCGTTGAAGCCTTTTATAGAAGTTGTATACTAGTCTTTCTCGGACTTCAAGGAGCATTTCAAGGCATTGTTCATGGGCTTTTAGACTTATCCTTTTGAACCTTGGTTTTGGAATCTTGAACTTTCGGGAAATCATTTGGAACAACACATATGAGGTTCAATTTTTCCTTTTATCTTGGCTTTAATGAATTATTTTTACCAAAGATACTTGCTTGCTAATGTTTCAAACTATATATCTAATGTCCCACTTTCTTTCTCATCCCACAAGGTCCATTGTCTGGAAATCAAGGAAAATAGGGCAAAAGTTACCTATGTTTAACCTTATCAAAAACAAATGATGATAGAATCTAAACACTTAGAAACCTCTAAGGATATAATCCCTAGGGAAAGCAAGAGTGCCTAAATTCGTCAAAGGTATTTGTTTCCTGAAAGGGGTTTGAAATTCAAAGTTCTTTGTGAATGTTCATTTTGCAAAATGTTTTCGAGAACCAAGCAATGTGTTTTCCACTTTCAAGCACTTTTTACAACCCTAGGATGATGAGACAATATTTTGTTGGGTTCCCACTTGGACGAATCTAGCTACGCATATTTTGTGTGAATGGCTAAATGCTTGACCACACTAGCTCCCCTCCATGGCACACACTTCTTGGGTCAACCAAACATTAGTACCCATGAATCTCCCATGGCATACTTTCCATCTCTACAACAAAACCACATGTATAATGTGGGGTAGCTTCAAAGGACATGACCTTTTGCACAAAAAAAATAGATAAGGTTTTGGCCTTTTTCTAAACAAAGGGTTCTAATTCGGGCATTCTCTTTGTGGGGGATTATCCAACATCCACAAGAGCTCATTTCTATCCATCTCATTGGAATAATCCTCATGATTCTTGAACATTCCTCAAGAATCCACACTTATATACCGGTTGGAAGTCACTTGGCTTTAGCGTGTTCCCGGCTGGGTCATTCCCTTTGGGTGAGTACTTTTCCCCACCAAGGTAGGCCCGCTAGGATAAACAATATCAAGCTAACAAATCCCATCGTTGACACAACCTTTGTTGAAAAACAAAGGGGAGAACCTCCGCAATATGTCGTGCTCACACTCGCATATTTTGTTCAATTATTAGGTACCTGAATTTAAATGTGGAGGCAATATTTTATGCAACTTAGTGTCACCAAAAATACTTTTGATTCTCAAGATCACCATGAAGCATGAGAGAAGTGCATACGCCTTTTCAAATGACACTACTTTGCAAAAAAGATTACAAGATACGAAAAAAACATGTTCATTTTAAATTCCTCAAAGCAATGATGAATTCTTTTTAAGCACCAAAGGAAATGTGAGATTGCTTTGTTCAATTGTTATCCTTCAAACAAAATCTAGTATGTTTGTCTAAGGTTCTTTTTAGCCCCTTGACAACTTTGAAAAGAAATTTGTTGGTTATTTTAGAACCCAAAAGAAGCCTAGTATTCCTAAGGCAAATGAAATTAAAAAATTCCTTTTAAACAAGAATCTAAAAATCCTTAAAGAGTGTTGAAAAAAACTTTAGTGTTCGAGAACACTTTATACAAAATGCGCATGGTGTCATAATGAAAATCCTACTTTTCTTGAAAAAGGGAATTTGTTTGTTCTTTTTAAACCCAAAGTAAATCTAGTGTTTCTAAGGCCAAAGATGTCAACAAATTTTCTCTTAGCAAGTAGAATTTTAGAATCGTTTCAAAAGTGTTGAAAAACACTTAAGTGTTTAAAAACACCTTTTTGCATGATGAGCTTCCAACTTGCAAAATGACAAAAAACTAGAGAGCAGAAGAAAGAAATCAAGGTTAGGAATTAAAAAATCCAAAACTTAAAAAGCACATGTCAATTTTATATCTCACTATTTTTTCACGGTCCAGTTTGTAGAAGCGGCGAAGTTTGGGTAAAAGTGGCGCTATATAGCACCACATGGTTGACTGTGGGTAGCGCTCTATAGAAACAAAGAATGGAAAAGCATCGCGATATGGGTAAGTGGCACAGTTTGGAAGTGGCCCTAAAGAAATGTCACAATCTCAAAGGAAATCAAAACCAATTTTACTACCAAGAAAAGGATGTGTTGCAGGAATAAAGAAATTATCACATTGAAACATGAGTGTCGATGTATGCCCCCACTTTAAAGTGTTTGCTAATACCATTTTTGTGAGGAATGTATTTAAAGTAGAAGACATGATAGCTTATTTAGAAATCCCTATACCAAGTCATATGTTTCCAATAAGCTACGCCATGAAAAGAGAAGGGGTTAACCCCAAAACTCAATATGTCACATGCAAGCCAACTTAAGGAATGTCGTCCACATTCCAAGATTTCTCCTACATATACATGAAAGGTGATCAAATAGCCAAAAGATACAATTGACAAATGACATACAAGGAAAACACTACTTAACCCCTTGCCCCCACTGAGTGTAGTACAAGGGTGAGCTGAAATGATTGATGAGATGCATGCTAGAGTGAAAATCAGTATCAAATAGAGGAATTAGGTGCCCCACATAAAGAATAGCGCAAAAATACTTAAGATGTTAGATTTTACTACTTAAAGAATTCATTTGTAGAATGAACATGAACTCTATGATATACACAAAATTAATTCTTCTTGTAGTAAAATTTATCTCATGTTCTTGGAGGGAGGGGCATCAAACAATCTTGGAGTCTCGAAAAGATACTCTGTTGATCAACAGTAGAAGATGTTTCATTATTCTATGACAAAGATATCTCTTGCTTAGTATCAGATATCATACTTACACAAGACTCTTTAGATTGTGATATTTTGTACTCTCTCTAAAAGGAGGGTCTAAAATCTAACAAACTCTAATCATTAGTGTTTTGCATGATGGCATTTATTTTAAGTGATTCTTTCAAAGGATAATAATCAAGAGAATTAATGTCTATCAATTCAAGATGAGCTAATGTTAAAGTTCTCTTAGAAGATTCCTTTTCAAGGTTGTTGACATTAAGTGAAGACTTGTTTTATGCTTGTATTTATATCAAAGGACAATAATTGAGACCATGATTTGTTTCTTGCATGTTAGTTTTGAGCTTCTCTTTTTATATTTTTCCCTGATGACAATATTTGTTTCAGTTTGGCATCTTGGTGGTTGATTACTCAGTTGAACTATTTCCATTCTATTACTGACATACTTACTTCATATTATGATATTATCTTTGGTGGAACTAATATCTTAACTCCATGTGCAGATAATAAGGAATCTTGGTTATAGGTTTATGTTCCCATGTTCAGGTGTGCTTCACTATCAGGTAATTCTTTCAGTTATCTTGGTTCTTGGGATGATCAATTGTAGCTAGTTCTGAGTCTTAAGAAAACCCTATCGGGTTTCCTTAAATACTTGATAATGGCTTGGGGATATGGTATATTGAATTTGGCATGGATGTATGGCATATTGAATTTAGCATGAAAATTAGCCTTTATTATATTTCATAAGGAATTGGGTATATATGTCATTATATAGTGGAAATCTTTGAATAATGGAAAACATTTGATCATTACTTGTGAATATGTTATTGGGTCTTTTGGTTAACAAATTACTAGGCCTTAAGGTTGATAGCAGGTATAAGATTATGTTGATTTAAAATGTCACCATGGAAGTGACATGGCCTTGATTAATTGGAAACAAATAAGACTAAGGTAATAGGTATCTAGTTTGTAAGGTGGTCATCTCAAATAATACAAGGCATTATTTGGTCGACATTTCACTTGGTCAATAATTGATAAATGATAATGATGTTGGTCGACATGCAAGGCATTGAACAATCCACAGATCTCAAAATGCATTATGAGTTTTTGAATTATTAATTCAGTCCTTTTGGACTTCAAACTCTATAAAATTTGGTAAAGGTCATCGGATTTTTTGGTTTGGAAATATTAGGGCAATCATTTTGTAATTTTGTCTGTGGGTTTCAAACCATCTCTTCGCTGCCACCATGGAGATCTCTTCTCAGTTGTTTCGCTGTGTTGGCTTTCTGACTTTCTTGGACAACGAATGGGGGAATATGAAAGACCATTACCATGGTCGATAATCCTATCAGTCTCTTGTCACTGGGTAAGAGCTCAAAATTGGAAGAAGCTCATGTTGCTTTGCTGCTCTGTCAGTCTAGTAAACTACTACATGACAAACTATCTTCCATTCTTCTTAGGGATTCATCTTTTTAACTGCTTTGAAGAACCGTTACTTCTACTGGCACAAACTGTTGAAGACATGTGTTTACTTCTATCTGGAAGATGGAAAGATGGGTTTATTCAGTTCGTGGTCAGGATTAATGCATGATTTCACATAATCTAAAATGCATATCACAATAGTTTAGCATATTGATTTTTCTCTTGCTTTAAGGGGATGTTTTTGATATATGGGTAATCATGAAGTCTACAAATCTTTTCAGTCTCTCACCTAGATTCGGTGATAATTGTCTTTGGGTGCATTATTATGAGGTTTCAGTTACATTGTTGTTGCAGTTGTTTTTCGAGGCTATTTTTCATGGAATATATATTGTTTTTATGTTATTTCAGTTAGGAGTTCATATGTAGGCTCCTTGTGGGGACAGGGTTCAGTCTCCTTTGTAATTTTGCATATTCCTTGACTATTCTTGTCAGAAGAAAACCTCCATGCTAAAAATTTTCTCAAACTCACAGCAATAACTGGCAACATTGTTCAACTGAAGTTGGGTACTTTGAAATTTACCTATGTTTTTTTTGAAAAATGATAAAAGTTACAGTGTTGTAACTTTTATGAGATGTAATGATGAAATTTGTGTAAGAAGAAAAACAAAGAGATTAGGGTTTTTAAGCTACTTGAAAAAGAGAGAAAGAGTTAACTATTTTTTGATGAACTATGAGAAATGAGAGTGAAGGATAATGAAAAATGATTGTGAAGTATAGTGAGTACATCACAGCTATTTATATTGAAGAAATGTGAGAAGTTGAGATTGTAATTGTGATTATCTCAAAAAGGGAAAGAGCTATTGAAAATGCTCTGTAATAAAAGTCTGAAAATATGATGCAGAGGAAATGTTCTTACTTAGTTTATTTAATATTTTAAGGATTCATCTTGGGAATCTTTAGGGTATTAGATAAATTAAGGGTGTGGGTTTCTATGAGCTTATCTGGAAAAAAGAGAGATACTCCATGTGATTGTAATTCTGTAAACTAAAGAGGGGTTGGTTCTCCTTGAGATTGGAGTCTCTAAATGAGGGGTTGGTGCTCCTTGAGTTGGTGCTCAGAAATTAGCCTATAAGGCATTGTACGAAGTGGTTTTGAAATTAAGCTAGTAAGGCATTTTAGGAGTGGTTTTTCTACCCCAGGAGGGTTTTCCACTCGACAATTTATGTGTCTCTCATTTGCATGATTTGTGTCTATCTTGCATAATCTTTCTTTTAGTCATTTATGTTATTGTGCTCATTTAGTTGGTCAATGCTCTGGTACTTTAAGTTTAAATTTTATCATCAATTTGTTCAAGTCTGTCATGCAAATTTAGATTGTGCAAATCTGATTCAAGAAATCTTTCATAAAGTGAATTTACATATGCATTATGTGTTAATTATATGAATGCCCAAAATTTTGTCAAAAGCATGTCAAAGTTTCTTTTTATGAAGTTTTATAGTTATGTTCATAAAGAACAACAAGACTGTTCATAAAGCTTTGATTAAACAATATCATATGATGCTTTTAATATGGGTTGTAAATGTTTGTCAAGTTTCATGTCAATCTGATATAAAGTGTTAATGTTCACTTGCTTAATCAAATATGTCACATTGGGTTAAAATTAGTAAAAGTTTCATTATGCTTTCAAAGTCAAAAATTTAAAATTATTCCACTCTGATTCAGCCCCCCCCCCCTCTCAGAGTGAATCCACTTCCAACAGTTAGGATCTATTGGGACATGCATTCCTTGTTCTCTAGCACCACATCTTTTTCGACTATAACCAAGTTTCTTCATAAGTTCGTAACCTCTTTCGTAAATATTTTTAATTTCTATTAGATTTGGTGGTTGCTCATAATCAACTTCATCAAAGTTTATTGTGTAGTTTTTTTAATCTTCTAAAGTAGTTGAGGTGGATGCTTTTAAATTTTGTGTTAAATCTTGTGTCAACATTACCACTTTTTATTTTCCCTTGTCCAACTCTTTTTTTGTGATCTTGTATTCACCCATGAATGTAGGTGTCAATCTAAGGAACCCCAATAATCTTCCAATAGCTTAGTGACTTCCTAAATTTGATTCTCATGTTCTTCTTCCTTTGTTATTTTTACTTTTTTAGTTGTATACAATACTTCCAAATGATCTTGTCCTTCTCTTTCATCCATCAAACAAATTTCAGGTTCGAGATCGGATTTTAGCATGTAGATTTATTTTTTATAGACATACTTCATGACACGATACAAGGTAGAAGGCACACCATTCCTTTCATGAATTGATGATCTCCCTAAAAGGAGGTTGTAATAAAGATCTTCAAGCATAACGTGGACCAGATTTTGTAATGTTACTTCCCCAGCTTTGATAAGTAATGTGATGACTCCGAGTGGTTATTTTCCTATGTTGTCAAATCCTTGAATAGATAAATAATCTAGTATAATATCACTTTTACTCATCCTAAGTCTTTTCACAAGGCTCATACTACGCACATTCAGGGCTGAACCATTGTCAACAATTTTTTTTTTATCACAATTTGACTAATTTGGACTATTATGTTGAAAGCTTCATATGTATTCTAAATTTATAATGGAGGTAACTCATCTTGATGGAAAGTGATTTCCAAGATGGTCAAAGCCATAGCTTGAATTTGGGGTGCCACATCATTCGATTTCACGTTAGGAGTAGTAGGGACTTGTTGTAAAGCACTTTGAAGCATATTATGATAATGAGGGGACGCTTGAATAAGATCCCACAAGGATATCTTAGCAGGATTATTCTTTAGTTCCTTGACAAGATCATACTTCTTTCCATTTTTTAAAGGAAAATAAAGAGAACCATGTAAGATAAGGTTAGGAAATTGGAGGGATGTTTGAGTTTTTTTCTTGGTTGTAAATTGTTCCTAGTGTTGTATGTATGAGAAAATGTATTATAATTTGATTGTTGTGGAACATTATTCTTAGGTGGTTTGAGGATAAGTACGGGTTTGTTTTGAACTTGATGTTTTTGTGAGGGTGGATAAATAATTAGAGGATTCTTAGGATTCCCCACAAGGTGTGTAGGAGGTCCATTAATTAAGGGGAATCTAATAGACACTTGTGCATTCATAACCTCAATGACTTCAGTTTGATGTTTTTCTAATAAAGGGCAGTCTAGTGTCATCTCTTTACCATCATCTAAGGAAGTCACAACACTGTGTATGTGTAGGATCATCATGGAAAAAAAAGGCCCTTAAGTGGCAATGAAGATTCAGAAAATCAGAGTTAGGCAACTTGATGTAAAAATTTGAATAAGTTATCTATATTATTTCAAAAATATGTAAGAATAGAATCTATAGAAAATTGAATGTAGTTGTGTTGTTAGAATATGTGGTATGATTAGAAAGTAAATTAACACACAAATGAAACATTAGATTGAAAGAAACTAATTTAGAAAAGACAAATGCAAACTCTAAATAACAACAGCTTCTTCAAATTCATCCCATTGTTCTTTATCTCCAAGGATTCGATTCAAGGTACTGGCTCTCAGTTGGTTTAAGTAGCAACTTGTAGAATGACAACTTAGGAGAACAAGATTGATGCAAAATGCATGTCCATTGCTAATCATTTAAGGTATGAAATTGAAGAAATAAAATTCTATGATATTACTAAAATGTTGATATGCTGAGTCAAATGCAACTATAGTAATTACACATAAAATCTAGGATGAAATCTACTCACGAAAAGGCTATATTTATATATTTTCGAAAGGAAAGAATCTAGTTGGTAAAGATTAATGGTTGAGTTTCAAACCTGTCAAGATGAACAATGTGACATTCGGGAAGTTGAGAGAAAGGTGGAATGTTGAGAGAAAGATGGAGAATGTTTTCAACCCATGAAACTATCTTCATTCAAAAATGGAGATAAACATGCTCTTTGTCTTTTTCATTAATTGAAAAGTTAGTTGAAAATTGAGGATAAATGCCAATTAAATAAAGGAATTTATTTAATTATATGTGACATGTATTTTGGAAATTTCCATAATTAAATAATTAATATTTAATAATGTGAGAGGTGAAAAAGGTGTGTAATTAAATATTTACAATATTTAATTAAGTGTGAGGTGATAAAGATATTAAATATAAAATATTTAATTTAAATGTGAAGTGAAGGATGAATTATAAGAATATTTCATTGTTTGAATTTAAATGTTCAAACATAGAAATAAAATGATAATTAAATAAATAAATTATGAAATTTATTTAATTTAATTAAGAGGAAAATAGCAATAATTAAATAAACCTATTTATTTAATTAAACCTAGAAGAATTAGAAAAATGAACATTATAAATAAATATTTAAATTTATTTATATGTAGATGACTTTAGAATATTAATTAAATAATTCATATTTACTTAATTAAGAGGTTTGATTAACTGTGACCATTTTTAGATGTATACATTTTTCCCCTCTTTGAAGTGATGTGTTTTATGCATTGCTTCAAAGAAAAATTTGGATTTCGAAAATATGCCCCTGATTTTGAAAATTAACTGATACTGATGATTGATTGAAAGAATTAAGATGATTTTGGAGAAAAACGTTGATTTATCTCTCAAAATAGCACGTTGCATAGTAAAAATAACATTAATTTCCCACTTTTACCCCCTTAAAAGGTGGAAAAGGTGAAAAGTCATTATCATTTGAACAATAGCCATTTGCAATTTTCAGAGCTTTGAGAAGAATTTTCAGGATGCCAATCCATTACGAGTGCCACTGATTTGAGCGAGCCCATCGGTATCAAAGACCATCTATGTATGGACCTCTGGTAAGATGATTTGATCCTTTGCCATGAATTTGAAATCGTATTTTTGAAGATTTTTTGAGTTTTTTTTTAATTTTTCATTCTTCGTAGTTCTGTTTTAGTGCATAGGTGTTAACTTTAGCACACACGAGCTTATAATTTAGCACATCCATGCCTGTGCAGAGAATTATTGATTTAGTGCATAGGATCCCAAATCAGCACATTCATGTGTAGATTAGTGCATCGGTCAAAATGGCATACTGGACCTAATAGAATAGTGCATCACTTGTTCAAATAGCGCATAGGTTAGAATAGCGCATAGATGGAAAAAAGTAGCACATAGACCTGATAGAGTAGCGCTTTGATGGAATTGCGCATTGAACTTTTGTTTTAGCGCATCCATGGATTAAATTGGCGCATTGATGATTTAGCACATCCTTGGACTATTTTAGCGCATCCATGAATGTTTGCCGAATTTGAATTTTTGAAGTGAAACTGATATTTGCTTGATGATTGTTGCTAGATTACCAACTGATTTTATGCTTTTGAATAAAATCAAGGATAGATTAGCCTGATTTGATAAATTTGTCTTCGTGTTTGAAGAACAAATAGTAATAAGTCTGATAAATTTTCTTTCCTACTTGAAAAACAAATAGTAGAGATGTGATAAATTTGCTTTCCTAAATAAAAGACAAATAGTAATGATTGATGTTGAGTCAATTGACTGTTAAATTTGTTTCCATGTGTGAATGAAAAAAAAATAGTAGATAATGATAAATTTTCCTTCTTGCTTGAAGAACAAATAGTAAAAATGTTGATAAATTTTCTTTCCTACTTGAAAAACAAATAGTAGAGATTGATTTGATATTGATTTTCTTTAGTTGATATAACATGATTGGCTTGATGCTTTCTTGATTCCTTGCTGATTGATTGTGATTCGATGTTATAGGAGGATTTTAATATCCTCTAGATTAGAGAGTTATTTCCCCAGACATGGGACATGATTCCTAGACTATCTCAGGTAGAGATAGGCATCATTGCGAGATGTGGGTTGGGGTCTCTACTTAGGATCCCATAGTATAGGGTCAACAGGGCACTGTTGATTGCTTTAGCTGAGAGATGGCATAGTGAGCATATTACCTTTCACATGCCAACTGAAGAGATTACTGTTACACCTGAGGATGTGCATAGGATTCTGGGCATCGCAGTAGTTGGTGAGCTTGTGATCTATGATCACAAGGAGATTTGTAGGATAGATTCCCTATGGAGAGTGTTTTAGGATCCTCATGTGAGAAGATATGGGATCACATGGACACATATGGTAGAGAGATATGCCCCTCTACCATCAGTTCTAGCAGGCTTCATCTATGGCTTCCTTTGTCCTGATCGCAAGTCAAAGGGACTATCAGTAGGTTAGGGTTGGATTCTAGAGGAGATGCTTCTCCATCACACGAGATATGCATGGGGATCATGCATGCTTTCCCATATGTACCACGATCTTCATCAGGTGGTGTACACATATTGGAAGAGTCTCTCAGTAGGAGTTACTCTTTTACAGATTTGGGCATGGGAGCACTTTTCTATCACTCACCCCATTGTTCAGAGAGATTGCCCGTTGGGCCACCCTTACGTATATGCTTACACAGGTCCCCTTGTCCAGTCGATGTTGGGCATGTTAGAGTACTAGCAGAGGGTATTAGATGACATGGATACTGTCATCTATAGACCATATCTTGATTGTGAGGCCTGGGATGAGCACAACATAAAGCTTTCATACTACGGGATAGCCAGGTTCATGATTGGTCGGACTCCCTTCATCATCGAGGGATTTTTTTTTTGAGGGTATTGAGATAGTACAAACGGGTACAAATGATGTCACAAGGTGTGGCACACTATGCTAGATGTTAGGAGGATGTGCCAGAATGGGTTCCATTTATTACTTTTGAGTTAGCCAGGGTTGAGTATTTGGATTTACAGCCAAAGTTTTGGGCTATTCATCCCGAGGTTACAGATGCACACATGACAGATGATTATGCCACTTACTTCTATTCACATCCATTTCTGAGGTTTACTAGTCTGAATGAGCCTGCCCCACTGTTAGGTGGTCCAGTTATACGACAAGCACGATGGAAGTCAGAGGCATAGATAGCGGTAGGGCAGCCATAGGGTCAAGCACAGGCAGGATAGCCATAGGGTTAGGATATAGGTGGGGTGGCGATGGAGGTAGATGAGGAGGAGGAGGAATGAGATAGGTCAGAGGATAGTGGTGATGATAGGGATGATGGAGGTGGTGGGGGTGGACAAAGATTCTATTACGATGTTCCATTCGAGAGGATACCTTGCACAGCCAGAGTGGTGGATCAGTTGAGTACTTCGGATCCACGTATCAATATTAGAGCTCCTAAACAAGGATAGTTGGATAGCTTGTAGATAGAGGTTCAGACTCTTCAGAGTCAACTAGCACAGGCTTAGGTCACTATTAGTTAGTTACAGGCACAGGCTGCACAACCACCACTTCCTGATCCATAGATAGCTTAGCTTACAACAGAGCGGTATAGCTTCAGAGAGCAATGGATTCAGGAAGAGGGAGTAGCAAAGAGACTCCTCAGGTCAGTTGAGAGAACCTCCATTGGAGAGGTTGTGGTAGAGGGAATAGAGACTGCTCGACAAGAAGAGTATTATCGGATAAGATATTTTGAGGCAGTGCCACCTAAGCAGAGGATACCATATACATAGTCAGGCACTCGGTCATGGACCCACGCACGTAGTCACACTAAGAGTTCCACTAGGAGTGTGGTACAACCTATTAGATGAGAGATCGGGGCTTTAGGTAGTAGCGATCCACAGAGACAAACCACCTCCAGAGGTATTAGCAGTCACGACCCACATCCAGATACCCCTCAGTGATGATTATTGATACATCTACTCATTGTATTTATATATCTTGTTGAAACATTTGATATCCTTATACACCTAGAATTTGTTTTGATGAGATTTATGATATGCAGTGGTGATTCGATATGCATGCATTATTGATGATTTATGATGAATGATTATGTATGCATGTTTATTTCTATATGTTATGATGTTTATGATTTTTATGATGATGATGCAATGATGATACAATGTAAATGATTTATGATTCTACATTATGTATGCAGTATGTATGAATGTAAATGAATGTACTTTTTATTTTTCTCAATATATGATGATGCAAATTGTACATGGATAATGAAAATGATGAAATAAAAAATTAATAATGATAAATAAATGATATGATAATAAGTAAATGATAATGAATGAATGATATAAAGAAAATGTGATGCGAAAATATAATGATATGATAATAAGTGATGTTGGAAAATGAATGAATGATAATGAGATGATACATAATGTAATAATATGATGCAATTGATGTAAAAAATGAGAATAAATGATAATGTAATAATACCTAATGATACAATGCAATTTATATGAAAATGATAACCTAAATGATGATATGAAATGAATGAAATGGATTCAATCTTTCTTTTATCAATGTATATTTATGCAAAATGATGTGAAACGAATGCAAATGCAAATGTTGTGAAATGATATAATATGAAATGAATGATCAATGAATGATATGTACTTAATGAATAATTATGTATATCATATGAAAATGATATGTAAAGATGGACAATGATCATCATGAACTAAATGATATCAAATAATGATAATGATATGAGGTGAAAATGGAAATATACAAATGCAATGATAACGATAACCTGAATGAATAGTCATGGTGAAATGATATGTAATGAATAATAATGCAATGAGATGCAATAAATGTCCAAGTGTACTCAATTGTTGTCTGAGAAGATATACAAGAATTTTGCCAATCTTCGAAAATCTACTTAGATAGCCCCCAAAATGCAAAGCTAAATGAATCATGCAGTCCTAGAATGTAAAAATGAACCATTCTCCTATTTGTCATTCCATGAACCAATGTTGCGCTTGATTTTCATCATTGAGACTTTTGATATGTTGAAAGTTAGTACAAGCATCAAAGGGGATATTAGCATCAATGATGACCTACGTACTGTTTTCATGATGTTTCATATAGCAAGTTAATACAAGCATTGAGGTACATTTAAACCAAGATGACCTGAGTATTGCTTGCATAAACAGACAAAAGTTAACCATTTTCTTATGCAAATCCTGAAATTTCATCAATGATATGTTGTAAAGCATGTCCCATTGCAAATTTGCATAATACTAATGATTAGCTTATAGATAGAAAGCAAATAAAAATCATACTCCTTCCTTGTGATTCTAGTTCAGTACATCATTGAACCACTCCAAAGATATGATCTCATCAAATGTCAAAACAACAATTCAACATATGCTTTAAGTTTGTCATTCATTTTAGTCAGATTAAGATCATCCAATTTGTTTTAGGTTTTTGTCAAATAGTCGGTTAGACTCAGTTTAATTGGGCAAGTTTGTTGTTTTTGATATTCCGATTCTTGACACATGTTGTTCATCCACAAAACAAAAGCTCCAAGAAGCGAATTGCCCCCTAATGACCCTACATTCTGACTCCTACTAGACACAACTACTGCTAAGGATAACCATAATCATCAAGCCATGATGAAATCCTTGTCGTTTCAAGGAGATGTTTGGATGTATTATGTGGATGTGATGGCTAGGCATGTATGTGATGCCAATGAAAGATGGATATTCAGAATATATCCCAATAGATGAGAGAGCTAAACAAAATCACAAACAATGCCTATTTGCCAAGTTTTCACCATTTATTTTTTATTGCACTTTTTCTTGATTTTATGATTTTTTTGCTATTACCAAGATTCCTATTTGCTAGGTTTTCAGCAAGGCAAATATTTTTTCTTCTATTTTTGATTGTTTTGTATTTTCTCTTTTTGATTTTTTTTTTGTATTTTTTCTGGACTTTTTCTATTGTTTTTTATATTTTCATGACTTTTAATATTTTTTTTTATATTTTTCAGGCATAAAAATTCTTCAGGTGAATGTTGTTGGTCAGATCTTCAAACAGGTCCCCTTCTGATGTTGACAATTGATATGCCCCTGATCCATATACGACAATGATAACGAACAAGCTGAACCAATTAGGTTCAAACTTGCCTTTCTTTTCCTGATCTTCCTAATTACGAGGGTTTTCTTTGAGAACTAAGTCACCTACTTGATATTTTTTTGGTTTGACTCTATGATTATAGCTGCGAGACATAACTTGTTGATATCCCTTCAAATGATTAACTACAATTTGACGTCATTCATCAAGCAGTTCTAGCTCCTGCAACCTTGATACATTGTAGTCTTCATCATTGATTAGCCCCTTTAGTGATACTAGAAGTGAGGGAATCTCAACTTCTAGTGGTAGAATAGCTTCTTCCCATAGACCAAAGCATAGGGAGTAGCACCTGTTGGTGTGCAAATACTTGTTCTGTATGCTGGATTTAATTGGACATGCCAATCACGACCTGCCTCATTCATTGTTTTCTTCAAAATCTTCAAAAAAAATTTGTTTAAAGCTTCAACTTGACCATTTCCTTGTGGATAATAAGGTGTAGAGAACCTATGTTGGATGCAAAATCTTTCACATATTTCATCAACATCCTGATTTTTAAAGGGTCTTCCATTATCTATGATAATGGAGTTGGGAGTACCATATCGATAGATGATATAGTTCAAAATGAATGAAGAGATTTGTTTGCCAGTAACAGTTGTTAGAGGAACAACTTCAATCCACTTAGTAAAATACTTAGTGGTTGTGATGATGAATTTGTGTCCATTTGAAAATGATGGGTGTATCTTGCCAACCAGGTCCAATCCCCACTGAGAAAAAGGCCATGTTGTGGTGAAGGGTTGTAATTCCTAAGCAGGAGCATGAATGAGATTCCCATGAATTTGAAATTTTGCACATTTCTTAACAAAATTGAATGATTTTTTCTCCATGGTCAGCCAGTAGTAACCTAATCTAAAATGTTTCTTTGCTAAAGTTAGTCCACTTGAGTCTATCCCACAAATACTACCATGTACCTCTTGTAAGGCCTTTTTTGATTCATCGTGTTTAAGACATCTAAGGAGGGTACCATCTAGACCATATCGGCATAAGATGTCAGCAATTAAGGTGTAACAGGAGGATTGATGAATGAAATTCCTTTTCTAATTTCTTGATAAGTCTAAAGGTAAAATAGTATCCTTTAGGTAAGTGTAGACTTGGCCATACAAGGGAGAATCAGACCTGGTTAAGTGGAAAATGAATTGAGTTTCTAGATTGTCATAGGCGGGAGAAAACAATTGTTCCACCAGGAAATCGTATCATGCTTGATTCTCTGACAACTGGAGTAGCGATGTGATTATAGCCATAGCATCTGTTACTTTATTATCAATACATAGAATTTGTATGAACTTGATATCAACAAAGTATTTCTTGAAATCATCCACCATCCTTTTGTAACGTATCAAATTGTCATCCTTAGTGTGATATTCTTCATTGATTTGATTTATAACAAGTTGTCAATCACCAAAAACTTGAAGTTCTATGATTTTCTAGTCTACTACAATTCTCATCCCAATTAATAGTGCCTCATACTTAGCTATATTGTTTGTGCAAGGGAACATTAACTTATAAGATTTTGGAATTGTATGTCCTTAAGGTCCAATAAAAACAATCCCCACCCCTGAACCATGTTGAGTGTAGGAACCATCAAAATAGAGCGCCCATGATTGCTTAATAGCTATTGTGAATACATCAGCATCAGGAAAATCAATGTGTATTGGGTGTTTTGCTAGCATTGGTGCTTCTACTAACTGATATGCAATTACCTATCCTTTTATAGCTTTGCAATCCACATAATGAATGTCAAACTCACTCAGGATCATGACCCATTTAGCCAACCTTCCAGTTAAGGTTGCCTTACTTAGAAGATATTTGAGTGGATCAATCTTAGCCACAAGCTTTATTGTATGTGCTAGCATATAGTGTCATTAATTTTGAGAAGTGAACACTACTGCTATGAAATTTTTTCAATGAAGGTGTAATTTAGCTCATGAATTGTCAAAGTTTGACTGATGTAATAGATTGCTCGCTCTTTTCCTAAGTTGTCTTCCTGTGCAAATAATGCTCCTGAGGACACTTTCGTGGCAGAAATATACAATATGAGTGGTGCACCTTGCACTGGTGGATTCATTAAATAATGCTTTATTTGATCAAATGTTGCTTCACATTTGTCTTCCCATTTAAATGGAGCATTCTTGTGTAAGAGATGAGTAAATGGTAGACTTTTATCCACCAGTTGCGCAATGAATCTTCTGATGGATTGTAAACATCCCTGCAAAGAGCATAGTTGACTAATGTTCCTTGGTGGTGGCATATCAAGAATTGCTTGTACCTTAGCTAGATCCACCTCAACTCCCTTTTTTGACACAATATAACCCAGTAGCTTTCCATATTTCACTCCAAAGACACATTTCTTTGGATTACGTCTCACTTTGAATTGTTCCATCCTTTTAAAAAATTTAGATAAGATAGCTATGTGTCCTTCACTAGTGTTATATTTTGTGAGGAGATCATCTATGTAATCCTCCATGAATGTGTGCATCACATCATGAAAAATCATTGTCATTGCTCGTTGGTATGTAGCTCTTGCATTCTTCAACCCAAATGGCATTACGTTCCAGCAATAGGTACCCCAAGGACATGTAAACGTTATTTTATCCTGATCCTCTGGTGCAATATTTATTTGGTTGTATCCTAAAAATCCATCCATTAATGAGTACATCGCATGTCCAGCAGTCAAATCAAAAAGTATATGTATGTTCGATAGAGGAAAATCGTCCTTAGGACATGCTTTATTCAAATCCCTAAAATCTATAAAAATTTTGATTCTTCCATCTGGCTTTGAAACAGGTATGATATTGGAGATCCATTATGCATAGTCAATAGACCGAATGAATCCAACGTCTAAAATTTTCTTTAACTCCTCTTTAACCAATAATGCAACATGTGGATGCATTTTTTTGAGTTTCTGCTTCATAGGTTTTGCCCATGGCATGATAGATAGATGATGCATTATGAGATTTGGATCTAATCCAGGCATATCTGCGTAGGACCATGCAAAACTAATTTTATTGTTTTTGAGAAATTCTGTGAATCCCAGTATTTCCTCTTTTGTTACAGATGTGGCAAGTTGCAAGACTTTAGGTTGTTTTGTAGTACCTATATTGAGTGCCTTCATTGGTTCTATTAGAATAGAAGACCTTTCCTATTAATGTTCCGAGAGAGTGTCACGTTTCCCATCCTCTAGTGCCTTTGAAAGGTTTTCACTATTGGATACGGTTTTTATTTTTGCCTTTTCTTGATCTAATCCTGCCTTTGTTAGGTTTTCACCATTATATCTTTCTTTTATGTTATTTATTTTATAGCTGAGAAACTTGGCACTTTCCTTTCAAAAACTCTAATCTTTTGATTCCCTGGTGGAACTTGTTTTTAATTGGGATGAACATAGGAAGTTTATGATGGTTTCGTCATTTAGGAAACTTGTGATATCAATTGGTGCAATTTGTTCCCAGTCAATGAGTTTGGGATAGACCAAACAAAATGGATCATTAGGATGAGTAAGGTCATTGGCCGTTAAGGTCATGATGCTATTATTAACGTCATTATGGGAGAGGTCTAGGATGGTGTCCTCTTGTTGATGATCTGTCTCACTTTGAATCAAATCATTCTCAGTCGAGTCATGATTGCTTAGTATAACATAATCAAGCAGAGGCCTTGAGATTTCCCCTTGTACGAATATGGGTGTGAATCTATGTATGAAATCCACTTGTTTATCTCTCCAAAATTTATCATCAAAGATGGTGTCCCATTCATATTCATTAGAGTCAATGTCAAAATTATTGTCTTGAATTCTTAGAATTGTTTCAGCTAACTCCTCATTGGACATTCTTTATACTACTTCTTCCTTTATATCCTCACCATATCCTAACCCAGTTTTATCCCTTAGTGCATTGTTTTTAGTTGGATAGGTTCAACAATACCCCCTTTCTCTTTCCGATAGGGCCATTTCCTTCATAACCCATTTGCTACATTATCGCATAACCTTTTCCATATTGTTGTGTGGGTAAATTGACATGTTGTATAGATTCTTCTTCATCTTTATAGATCCAATCAAGGATAGCTCTATCTTCCATTTCATTTTCTTTGATAAATACTCCATTAAAATTGGTGATGGGATTTGAAGCTGAGGCTCAAGCTACTATAGCCTATTGTATGGATGTTGATGGTTGTCCATGGGATCTCAGAGATATGGGTAGATTAGAGAGACATAAGGAGGAATATTCTCCCACCCCATTATATTTCAATTTTAGCTTGGTGCCAAAATTACTTATCATTTCTCATGCTTGTTCATTGTATTTGGAGGTAGAAATGGTCAAAGCCTCTCTATTATGTGGGACGAGTGTGTCCTGAGTTGCTCTAAGGTTAGAGAAAGTTTGACTACTAATGTGATCAGCTAGTATTGTTACTTCCTGTCCATCATATGGAAACTTCAAGCATTGATCATAAGTAGATAGAACAGCTTGCATGGCGTGGATCCATGAATGACCCAAGAGTATGTTATAGGATAGATCCTGATCTAGAACCTGAAAAAAGGTATTCTTCACAATAGGTCCCACTCTAATTGGTAGCATGATGAGGCCTTTCGAAACTCTTTCTGCATCATTGTATGCCTTGATTGTAATTTTCTTCATGGATCTATAGATTCTTCTGAATATCCCAAAGCGAGGACCAATTTCAAAGTACAGATGTTTAATCTAGCTCCCCCACCTATTAGGACATGTCTAATTCGGGCTTTGTGAACCATTACCTCTAGGTAGAGTGATGAATTATAGGGATGGGTCATGGATGAATCATCCTTCTCAGTAAAGGATAAAAATGTGGATGAGGACAAGTGTCCCACCATGGCTTGAAATTTATTGATATCCAGACTAGGAGACACAGTTGTGTCAACAAGTGCTCTTTCCAGAATGTCCTTATGTGCAAGTGATAATTTTAAGAGCTCCAAGATAGAAATTTGGGCCAATGTTTTTCGTAGTTGATTGACCAAATTATATTGAATTGGAGGGGGAATTTCCTCTTTAGATGAGCTTCCTTTTCTAATGATTTTGGCTTGTCCCCTTGTCATAGCATTGACCTCTCGATATTCTTGCTTACCTATGATTCTGATAGCATTGATTTATTGATTGCTAGTATAAATATGATTGATAGTGGTGTCATAGACATGATTAATATTCTTTCCTTTGTCACCAGAAGATTCCCCTTTTTGATAATTGGGGAGAGGATCCTTGAATTCCTGATGGTCACCATTGGCATTATGTCCCTCAACCGTGATGGTACGATTATCAATCAAATCCTGAACAATATTCTTTAACCCTTGGCAATTATTTCTCTTATGACCTTTACACCTATGATACTCACAAAAGTGTGAGTCATTCCATGATGGTGGTTTAACTCAAGGCTCATAATCTCTTTGTGGTGGAAATGCAATAACTTTTTGATTCAACTGTTCTTTAAGAATGGATTCTAAAGACTAGCCCAAGGGAGAAAAAATACATCGATTTGAAAAATATGAAGATCTGGGTGCAATTGAATTTTGATTATTACCAAAATTATTTCCACGATTAGTGGTCATATTCCCTTGATTGGAAATATTTCCATGGGTACTATAATTTCTAGTATTATTTCTACGTTGGACACTTGATACATTAAGAATGGTAGGATTCACATTCACATTCACGTTGTTAGCATCTACTACCCCATCATTCACAACATTTTTATTTCGAGTCCAAAATCGTGACTTGTCATTGTTGTTACTATTGTTGTTGTTGTTGTTGTTGTATGAATTTGGACCTTCTTTATCGAGTTTCAGAACTCCATGCTTGACCAAGGTACCTTCAATAGTAATCATGTTTTCAATCAATTTTTCAAATGATTGAGGAAAGTGAAGGTTTAGTCTATAACTCATCTCTTGATTTAGATTGGCAATAAAAATATCCATATTCTCTATTTCAAGAATAGGATAGGAGTATCTAGTAAACACCCTTCTCCACCTTTGTAAAAATTTGGTGAAGGATTCCCCTACCTTTTGTTTCACTTTACACAGATCAAGCATGGTTATCTGGTGTTGGATATTGAAGGATTATTGCGATATAAATTTATTTATTAAATCCTCAAATGTTCTAATGGGGGAAGTGATCTTTGAAAGCCACTCCATGGATTTTCCACCTAGACTTCATGGAAACAATTGCATTAAGTAGGTATCTTCATGAGAAAATTCTAAGCTCATATTTCAGAAATCCCTCACATGTTCAATGGGGTCCGTTTTCCCATTATATCTATCAAATTTAGGGATTTCACAATGTTTTGGAAAAGGATTCATTTGAAGACTCCTGTCAAATGGCTATGGACATATATCATCCAAAACATATTTCTTTGTTGTACCCCCTTGGATTTCTTTTATTTGCCCTTGCAATGCTTTTATCTCTTGAGTGAGGGCACTAAAATCATTAGGAGGAGTTTCAGGATTCTCTTTAATCCCTTCTGTGTCAAAATCGGCAAGTAACTTAGCTCCTTGATTAGCTAATGAAAGGAAATATTTTTCCTTGTTTCGTTCCAAAATTATTTCCATAAGAGTATTGAATTCGGGATCCTTCTCTACTTCTTGGAGCTTATCTTTTGTTATCTCTTCAGTATTTGAATTATGAAAGGGATTTTCTTCCCTATCACTATTATCACCCATTTTGCTTAACGTACTTTCCCTTTCATCTCTTTCTATGTGCTTTTGAGATCTTGTGACAACAAGCATAAGCTTTTGCCAAATTTCTACTAACTTTGATCAAAAGAATGAAATAGTGCAATTTTGATGGATATGAAAGTTAGGATAGAATGAAGATTCTATGACTTACGAGATTTCTAATCTTTATCCCATGATTCCCTAATTGAAAGGACAAAAATCCTATTTACGGGAATTAAACCAAAGATAAAAAATAAATATTATTTTGCACTTTGTGAGGTTTGATCATAGCTTTGTAAAAATAAGTATTTGTGATAAATTCCTAATGTTCTTGAGTTCTCTATTGTAGAAATTGATTAGGACGAGTAGAGTATACAATTGCAGGTTGGGGTATGTAAGAGGAACGAATACGATGACTGTGATTATGCCTTTGAGAAAGGGCTCTTCTTTGAAAGAAAGCTCATGAGTATAATGTTTCTACAACATAATCGTCAGTGAAACCTCTAACAAAGTCTTGATATCAATGAATAAAAGTTCTATGTTCAAGCAAGACCTTTCGACTTTGGTATAAAAATTTCCTCTTTTTCAATAACTTCTTATAACTGAGAGATTTCTTTGGCTTTCTAATCTTCCTCTCTAGGGACCTCTTGGAAAAAGTTGCAGACTTCCAAACCTTGAGCATAGAAAAAGACTAGACTGAGATGACAAATTTTTGAATGTCAGAAAAATTACCTAGGCTCAGAACATAGATGCGCTAAAGTTTTCAGCAAATGCGCTAAAAGATCCAACCTATGTGCTACACTGTCATAGGTATGCGCTAAAACAAAGTAGAAATGCACTAAAACAGAGCATGAATGCACTGAAATAGAGCACAAATGCGCTAAAACAGAGCATGAATGCATCAAAATAGAGCATGAATGCACCGAAATAGAGCACAGATGCACTGAAACAGAGCACAGATGCGCCAAAATAGACTAGGGATGCGCTAAACTATCCAATTATTTTTCTGAGACAAACTTGTTTTGATAGTTTGACATTTTCAGATGATCTTAATCTGATTTAAATGTGAAAAACATGACATACAGTAGCAGATAATTGTTTTGTAAATCCTAAAATCTAAAAAAAGAGTGTATGTTCTTGAGATTTTCATGGGTATTGAACAAGATAAGCATTTCAAATAGACTCACTCTTGGTTGTCAAATAGGTCATCATAGGAATCATAGCCCACAACTTAAAATCATGTCGACTCACACAGTCATGTCACCCCCTAGAGGGCACCCGTGTTTTTGTCTTTTCTAGGTGTGTACTCAAGGTTAGATTTCTCAATCCCTTGAGCAAACAATCTGTGGCGATTATATGGTGAGTGTCTTGGGGGTAGATTCTTCCCTCCCCTTGCACTGTGATTGAAATGATGTTTGGATATTGACACAACTGGCTTCTACACTATGGTTTGTAGTAAAGGTTTTCGTTTGGCGTGGCAATAGATAAACTCCCTCAGGAGACCTCCCAATATTTAGAACAAATATTATGGGGATGGTTATCTTGCTCACTTCCGTTAAATATGGGTTTCCCCAAAATTCACTTTTGATTAGAGTGGGTTGGAAAACCTGGCTTTGGTTGTTCCAACTTAGGTCATTCCCATAGGGTGAGTAATTTTTCCCACTACGACATGCCTTCTAAAGGATGTAATAAAACATGAATTGCATAAAATGAAAAAGGTAAGTCTGGTGTTCTGATCACCTAGTAAAGGGGAGAGCATAAACCTATTACCCAACAAACACAACAAACAAATGGTTCAATTTTAAATCCAAATGACAATTTTCTATGCTAAGTGAAGATTTTTCTTCACAACAAAGATTGGATTCATTTTAACAAACATAAAATAAAATTTGGTGACTATCCTAGGATTGATAAATTCTAGATTTTAAATCTCTATCATAAGATTGCTTCATTCTACTTTAAAACGGAATTGAAAAATCCTAACCGTGGATGGTATCGAAATCAAAATTTAATTTTTATCAACCTCTGTATATGTTAAAACAAGCCACCAATGCGCTAAACGAACAAACAACAATGCGCTAAAATAGACCACTAATGCACTAAAAGAATCGGTGTATGCGCTAGAACAGGCCACCAATGCACTAAAACAGGACACCAATGCGCCAAAATAGAGCTCATATGTGCTAATTCGAAACTCCAGTCCGTCACCTGTCAGAAAAACCTACAATAAAAAGATTAAAAATGGGGCAAAGCCCCACAGTGGGTGCCAAAAATGTGTTGTTAGAATATGTGGTCTAATTAGAAAGTAAACTAACACACCAATGAAACATTAGATTGAAAGAAACTAATTTAGAAAAGACAAATGCAAACTCTAAATAATAGCAGATTCTTCAAATTCATCCCATTGTTCTTTATCTCCATGGATTTGATTCAAGGTACTGGCTCTCAGTTGGTTTAAGCAGCATCTTGTAGAATGACAACTTAGGAGAACAAGATTGATGCAAAATGCATGTCCATTGCTAATGATTTAAGCTATGAAATTGAATAAATAAAATGCTATGATATTGCTAAAATGCTGATATGCTGATTTGAATGCAACTATAGTAATTACGCATAAAATCTAGGATGAAATCTACTCACGAAAAGGTTGTAGTTATAGATTTTCGAAAGGCAAGAATCTAGTTGGCAAAGATCAACGGTTGAGTTTCAAACCTGTCAAGATAAACGGTGTGAGATTATGGAAGTTGAGAGAAAGGTGGAAGGTTGAGAGAAAGATGGATAATTTTTTCAACCCACGAAACTATCTTCATTCAAAAATGGAGATAAACATGTTCTTTGTCTTTTTCATTAATTGAAAAGTTAGTTGAAAATTGAGAATAAATGCCAATTAAATAAATGAATTTATTTAATTATATGTGACATGTATTTTGGAAACTTCCATAATTAAATAATTAATATTTAATTATGTGAGAGGTGAAAAAGGTGTGTAATTAAATATTTATAATATTTAATTAAGTCTGAGGTGATAAAGATATTAAATATTAAATATTTAATTTTAATGTGAAGTGAAGGATGAATTATAAGAATATTTCATTGTTCGAATTTAAATGTTCAAACTTAGAAATAAAATGATAATTAAATAAATAAATTATGAAATTTATTTAATTTAATTAAGAGGAAAATAGCAATATTTAAATAAACCTATTTATTTAATTAAACTTAGAAGAATTAGAAAAATGAACGATATAAATAAACATTTAAATTTATTTATATGTAGATTAGTTTAGAATATTAATTAAATAATTCATATTTAATTAATTAACTGGTTTGATTAACCATGACCATTTTTAGATGTATACAGTAGTTTCTAAACTACTAGTTTTATTTAGAAAATAAATAAATCTATTTGGTGAAAATTTTAAATTTCAATGCAAATGTACCTAAATCTTAGAGAAAAAATAAGAAGTAGGTGTTTGTCTGACCACCCTAACAACAATAAAATGATAATATTTTTTCATAATATTTTAGAAATAAGTAGAGGACTCATGTCCCAATGTGAAGCATATTTTTTTGTAATTGTTTCCAAGTAAATAATTAATTATGAATTTTTTATTACAAATTTTAAAAAATATAAAAAATCCTATGTCTGATCACCTCAACTTGGTCAAAACTTCATGAAATTCAAATTTTCTTTTTTTAATCCTATATTATACAAAGCATAGAATGTGACACATGTTTTGGATTCAAAAAATGTGATACGGTTTGAAAGCTATAGAATTTTTTCAATCAGCATATCAATCAAGACTTTAGTCGTAATTCAAATAGAAAATAAATAATAATTATTTATTAAATTCAAAGTAAAGCATAATTTATATTGGTGGAAATTTGAGAATCTCCTTTAAAAATCCTTTTCATTTCATCAATTTTGGGTAAAAAAAAGGTCATCAGCCACATGGGCCATCATATCCCTTACATATCGCCACTTTTGGCCCATCATGATCTTGCACATACCCCAGTATCGTTGTCATTTTCTTCTGCCATGATGTTCTCCCTAGGAGGAGATTTTTTATGAGAAATAAAAACTAGATGTGCATGACATTCAGAGGTTGGTTCTTCTAAAATGAATTCATCACAAGTAAGGGAGCCTACAACCTAGATGTGCATGACATTCAAAGGTTGGTTCTCCTAAAATGACTTCATCACAAGTAAGGGATCTATGAATGGTTGGATTATCTTGCTTATCAATGATGGAATTCTCTTGTTCAATAATGTCTTCCTTAGGGGAAGAGAGGCAACTAATATTCTCATGAATCTTATTGCTTCGATCTTCTAACATCAAAGTATCTTCTTTGCAAATAGGAGGACAATTTTGATTTTTATGACTATCCATGATTTCATCCTTTTTCTCTAAAGTCTCATTCTCTTGTGCCATAATATCTACCCTAGTAGGGGATTTTTTAAGGTTTTCATCACAAATAGGAGAGGTTTCGAGAGAAAGAGAATATGTTTTTAAGATGTTCATGACTGCTATTGCTTAGATTAGTCAACTCCATAAAAAATTGAGGATAAGATCATGATGATATGATCTTGAATTGCTACAATGAAATCTTGAAATATGCCTTGAAATTACCTATCAATGATCTTGAAATGCTCTAATTCTTGTAAACTTGAATTCGTAGGCCTCCTATAAAATTTATAGGAGAAACAATGTGAATTAACCCTTTATTTATACTAAATTAGGATATTATCCCCGAAATTCAAACAATTAAGGCCGACACCAAATCTGGAAAGAAACTTTATTAGATTCCCTCCAGAATGAAATTAAAAAAGGGGGGTCTCATTATGGGAGGACCCATTCACCACGTAGGGAAAATAGGTCCTGTCTTTGTTTACCAGGACCTAACCCTAGGGGATTGAAAGAGGGCTAAAACCCCATTCTAGATCAACTGAAAAAGGGGGGTCCTATTAAGGGAGGATCATTTTTCCACCTAGGGCAAATGGGTCCTAGCACCATTTCTAGGACCAAACTTTTCCGAATGAAATATTTTGTTGATTGAATTATGATTGTCTTGATACATCTTTGGGAGGTGTCATAATTAAGGCTTAAAAGGGGGTTAATTACTCCAATTATGCACAATTAATTAATGACCACCTAGATAAATTTGAAATTATTTTATAACACTTTACAACACTTAAACAAGGTACACATTATGCACAGTTTTTTAGAAAGGGGCCCATTAGGGTTAATTAAGCAAATACATTCTAGAAAAGTGTGAAAGTGTGTCACAACACTTTAAAACACCTTTGCAAAGGATCAATTAAGGCATTTTTTAGTCAAATAAAGATCCTAGAATAGTGTGAGTGTGTACAACGCATTACAACACCACTCCAAGACATCATTAGTTTAGTTTTAATTTCAATTATCAAACGAAGGAAAAAAGGCTTACTTTTTTCGTTACTACACATAGAAAGATAAGACAAATTCAACAAAAAAAATCAAGAACCATTTAGATCATTTTCTAGTGTTTGCTTGTTGATGTTTGATTGATAATGCTTAGTTTTAGGAGAGGAAACATGTTGTATAAGACGTCAAGTCTAGTTTTGATCATGTAACCACCTGTATAAGGAAAATGACAAAGTGTTGATGAATGAAAATGTTTGGTTTCAGGAAGGACACATTATGTATAAGAAAAATGACATGATTTATTATTTCAAGGTTGATTTGATGTTTGACTCATTAGGAAATTGACTGATTTGACTTGAAGGCTAGTTGGATAGTTTTTCCTGTTGACTCATGATTCTTATTTTAGGTTCAAGTGATTGTTTGTGTCTAATTTATTATGACATGAGTAGTGAATGATTCGAAAAACCCTAAATGACCAACCTAGAGCCTTGGGGGTTGATTGACTAATGGCCTTACCTACGTAAAAATGCATAGAGACCTCATAGTTTGACATACTTTGACCTTTTTTTGTTTGTTTTTGACTGGTGATTGACTTGATTTGACAAACCGTAAAGGACTAACCTAGTGCCTCAAATGCTCATCGATTGATGGCCTTTCCTATGTACCAATGTGTAGAGACCTAGTAGTTCAATTGAACTTTGACCTTTTTTTTTTACTATGGGCTAACTCTCATTTGACATTATTTGACAAAACCTAAAGGACTAACCTAGTGCCTCAAGGGCTCATCGACTCATGGCCTTGCCTACGTTATACATGCAGAGGTAACGTAGTTTGATTAGACATGGCTGGTCTCTAACTCTTCTTTTGGAATTTTTGAAAGATTATTTGGATGTTTTTGGAGGTTTGACTTGTTTTTATTTTTTTAGTTTTGGAAGATTTTGATTTTTTTTCTTTTTGAAGTTTTATGATTTTTTTGGATTTTTGAAATTTTTTGACCTCCAATGACAAGTGTAGGGTCCAATGAAGACGTAGGTGAAGTACTTTCCCCTAGTCAAGTATAGGACCAATTTATTAGGGGTAGAATGGGATAAGCTTATTGCGGGTGGATATGAAAGGTGACAAGATGCATAATGTCAATTGTTCTAGGTTACGGGAAGGAAAACAAAGCATTATTATGGATGACATGAGAAATTATGAAAGCAAATTTATTATGAAGGGTAACTATAAGAATAGTGATAAATTCATGTGAAATATGCCTACAAGAAAGCGAGCAAGAATGCATAAGGATCCAAGGACAAACATGATCTTTCCCATAGTCAAGCTGAAAATCAATTGACAAGTGATGATGATGATGATGATTTTGTTGACATGGGAAGGACACGTCATTAAATAATGTGAGGACTAGGAAAGACATATCTCATTGATGATAATGTGACTAAAGGATCAAGGTTTACAACAAGGCTAGAAACAAAGACAAGGAATGCTTTAGATTATGTGCTAGCTTGCATAGCAACATTGTATGGATTAGGCTTGTTGCATTTGGAATGACTAACCTTAGGACTAGATGGATTATGGAGGGAATATGGATAAACTAATTAGAATCCTTAAACTAGTGACAAGGGAAAACAAATTCTAGCAATAGGTATGGAAGGATAATGGATTGGTTTTGGTAGAGAATAGGAGACATGAGGATTATTGGCTGGAAGAAAAAGCATATGATCTCCAAGGGCTATTTTGTATAGGAATAATTTGTTTTCTATGAGGTATTGGTTTGCATAATGCTATGAAGGCTATGACATGATATTTCATGGGTAGTGTATGACCAAAGGATAGACATGTCAAAAGTTTTCCCAAATTATGATTTATGTTTGTACCTCAGTCCTTATCAAGATCAAAGTAGGTGGGAAAATGAATTGGAATGATATAGATTAAATGGATATATTGAAATTTCATGAGAAAGGAATGGGAGATGAGACAGCTTGCCCCCAAGTGAAATGGTCCACATAGATAATTGATCTTACACATAACAATTTTTTTCTAGGATTTCATCATGGTACTTATCCAAAGCAACATAAAAATGGTTTTCACTATTGGAAGAATTTTTTCTCTTTAATATTTTTTTCTCTTTTTTTGTTTGTTTTGGTGTCACCAAGATGCCTGTTTTCCAAGTTTTCATCAAGGTGGCGATATTTTTTTAAAAATTATATGGATTTGATATTTTGGATGAGAACTAATTGTTATGAATCCTTTGATGGTGTTCATGTAGATTTTGGTGTCATGATATGCCAATAGTGACCTTTACAAAGTAGTTATCTTATCAGCATCATAGCACTTGCATATAGCTGATTGATGTCATTTTGATCCTTTCTGACACTAAGTTTGGCTTTATTGAAATACACACATCGTGATAGAGTTCCATGGGAGTCCTTATGATAAAGAGTTGTTTCCAAGAAGCGATGGATTTTTGAAGTAGGAGTTTTAGACTTTAGGTGAGATGTAGGATTATGATGGATGATAGTAGGTGTGGATGGGCTATTTGGCATTTTGGATAGAATTTTTATTTTCCAAACTTGGGGTGGTGGATGATGTGGTGGATGATGGAGTTTGGAATTTTGATTGGGAAAGTGTTTTGAAAAAACACTTTTATATGCCTTGTGTGATGGCCATTTTGAAGGATTTGTACATGTTTTATATGTGGGAGACCTCTTTTCTTGTGGCTTCATATTTTGATTGGATATTGGAATTGAACTCTTTTCTTTACTTGATCCATTTTTCTTTGGAATCCATTTTAACTTAATTTTTCCACTTGGATATTTGTATTCAATGACCTTTGATATTTGATTTTAGACTTTAGAATTGTAAGGATTATATTTTTGTTGGTTCCAATTGATGGTTTTAATTATGATGGAATGATGGTTTATGGTGTGGATGGAAGGAGAGTTGGAAACAACCTTATGAAAAGGATTACTCATGGCCCCCATTTTGATGTTTGTATTGGATAAAGTGTCCCCTAATATCATGGGAGTATCACTAACATAATTTTATTTTCTGATTGAAGGATAGCCAAGACCTTGATGTCTAATATTTTCATAAAATTGTATTAGCTCTCAAATGCCTTGCTCATGTAAGCCTAGTCCTCTTCCTTGATACTGCATGCTCTAAAATATTATATTTGTGATGGGATATTTTTTACTTTGAAAGGAAGATGTGAACCCATCATTTTGTATGTGGAAACCATTACTTGGAATTATCTCATCTACAAGAAAGCTTTCTCTGAAAAAGGTAGATGATCCTAGTCGATAATATATCTTATCTCCATTGATATATGGGATAGCTTTATGATTGATATCTTTGGTTTGATTTTGTGAAATATTGGATTCTAATGGCTCTTCAAAAGATATAAGTTCTTCCAAGTTGATGTAGAAACCTTCCTTATGGTCAATACCATAGAGTCCTATGAATTTGGCTATAGATTTAGTATTTTCAAATATATCTAGAGTAGGAGATTCTTGTTCTAGAGTAAAATCATTTTTGTGTCATGTGGAAGCAATTGTCTCATCTACAAAGGTGGGAGTGTGGATTTCATGGAAAGGATTAATATCATGATATAAGATTGGATTATCATGGATATTATGGTAACTTAGAAGGGATTTTTGGATAACTTGATCATGATTTGTCTTGGAGTGTTGTAAGTATGGATGTGTTTGGTGGTGTCGTCATTAATGCTGTCATTGATGTCAACATAGTTCAGTATGATTGTAGATGGTACTTGTATAGCTAAGATACTCTAGAAATGCTTAGAGTACATGTCGCTATATTTAAGAAGGTGTAGTTGTATTTTTTCCAAGTTCTTTTGAGAAAGTTTGAGAAATAATGAAGGCATTGTTGAGTGTGTGTTTTGCGTGTAACATAGATTTTCTTGAGAATTTGTTGCACAGATTAAGATGATCAAATCTAAAAAATAATCTAAATAAAAAGAACAAAGAATGAGTAAATGAACATAAAAAAATTAAACAAATAACTCAAAAGATCTCACCGAATATGCATCCACTTCTTTGAATTATCTGGATTGTCCGTTGGGATCCTCGTAATACTGATCTTTCCTCGAGTATTAAAATTTGTATACTAGTTGGGTGTCATTGGCGATAAGCGCGTAACCAGTTTTGAGTCATCTTGGAGTGAGTACTTTTTCCCACCAAGACAGATCCAAGTTCTAGAGTCAGTAATCGTTTCTCTTACACCCAGGATCGCATAAATGCACAAGGGGAGAGGATACTTCGATATACTGAATCAGGGTTCTATTTAAACAACTTCAGGCATGAAAAAAACACATTATTCTTAAACCCAAACGAAAATTTTCTAAACTACAAAACATAAAGCTTTCCAAATAAAATTAAAAAAACAAAGTCTTCATTAGGTCCTGCATGCAAATTGATTAGTAGTTTGTTTGTGTCTTCGGCTTCCCTCCTATAGAAAAGAAGTTTGTTTTTGGTTTTTATTTGGTCTTCTATTCTTCATCCTGCAAAAACTAAGTTACTCCTCTAAACATAGTTGTAAACAAACATTAGTGAAAAAATGAAATAACACATGAAATGAAAATGAAAATGCGAATTTATGGAAGTTAATAAAAAAAGAAAAATCTATTACCAGGCAGATGCGGCTTTTCGAGCCACAGATGCGTCATGGTGTTGATAGGCAGATGTGGTTCAATGTTGATAGGTGGATGCAGTTCAGAATGTCGTGGACGAGGTGCACAATGTTAGATGAGTTGCGGGATGGATCAGATACAGATCGCGAATACAAATGTGTCATTTATTTGAGCAAATGCGGTGTGTCGTACGATAACCTGCAAAATAAAAAATGGAAAACCAAAAGTATTGCACAAATTTGAAGCACGATTCACGTTGGGTTCACCAAATGTAGCATAGATTTTTTGGAGAGTTTTTTGCACAGATTAAGATGATCAAATCTAACAAATAATATAAATAAAAACAACAAAGAACGAGTAAATGAACATAAAAAAATTAAACAAATAACTGAAAAGATCTCACTGAATATGCATCCACTTCTTCGAATTATATCTATTCTCCTTCTCCATCTTGCTGTATTAGTATTCTTGCCCTCAGATTTTCAGTATTGATCCAAGCAGAACCTTGTTGAGTTTCTAAGAAAAATATAGAAGATTAAGTTTCTTCTCAAAATTATTGATTTCAGGAGGATTAATGATAATGACAAGTCATTTTATAGATTTTAGATTTTTCAATGATCGGCTCAGATTCAAAAGAGAGATCGACAGACAAGATTGATGAATGTCATGTGACGTGATATCTGCGTTAGATAGAATGTGAGTTAGAAAATTCTGTAGGATAAAGATTAAATTAGAACGATAACTTAATCTTGTGTCAAGACTGTTCGAAAATAGAAAGAACACGAGTTCTAGATTAAATTAACAATTTAATCTTCAATTAAGAGTCTTCGAAAATAGAAGAAATAGAAATTGAATGAAAAAGAAAAAGTTAGAACTCGAATAATAAAGAGTTCAAATGAACACATGAATTAATTAATTAAATAAATATATTTAATTAATAAACACATTCATGCATATGAGTTAGAATTAGTTAACTGAATGGTTGTGATAGAGAGTCCTCCTGTAGAGATGATCAGATATCGAATCCGAAGATAACTGGGGGTTTTAAAATAGATCTGGAGTCAAAAGGTGAGTGAATGATTAGTCAACTAAACAACAAAAGAATGTGACATAAAAAATTAATAATGAATTAAATGTTAATTTAAGTCAACATTTGAAAATGAAATATTTAATTAAATAAATAATGTAATTTGTTTAATTGACTGTTGAAAAGGATTAATTGAATAATTAAATAATAAATATTTAATTATAGGTTAAATATGACAAAGTGGTAATTAACTAATAAATTATTTAATTAAGAAAGAGAATTAATTACTGAGCGACATAATTAAATAAATATGATTTATTTAATTAATCAAGTTGAATAAGAGTCATAATGAATTAATTAAAAAGGGTATTTAATTAATAAAAGAAATGTGTTAGAAAGGTAATTAAATAATAAACATTATTTAATCATGACCATGGACATTAGAAAATTATGTCGAAAGTGGTACTCGTAGGCCTAGACCAATTTTTAGTGTCTACACTGAGTGTGCTCCAGTATGGTACTCTGCATTTCTTCTTTGTTGATCCTATGCCTGCGTGGATCTATGGTATTGTTCATGAGCTTCAGTGGATAATATATCCTAAGTTTTACCTTATGGATCAATGGAGAATGAAAAATGTGTGAACTGGTGTGTGAATTGATTTGATAGAACTATGTTTTTGTGTACTAGAGAAATGTTTTGGCTCCATAGTCTTTTGGTGTCGTGTTTCAAATCTTGCAAATCTAGGAGATGATTCATACTGATTTTTTCTATGTTTTGACAATCGTGCTTATGATTGGGCGCTCCAGAAGACTTTCTCCAGAGCTCTTGTGTGTTGCTAGCTAGTATGGTTGGACTATTGAAGAATATTCTATGTATGAAGATTGTTATAGTTGCTGAAAATGAATGTGAAGGTTTCTTAGAGATGGTAAAATGATTGGTGAAGTGTGTTAAGTAATCCATGTGTGATCATCTTGTCGGAGATGTGAGTAATTCAAAGATCATTGTTGTTTTCATTAGGTTTGGTGGACTTGGTGTCTACATATTACATAAACTTTTTGTATTGAATTAAGTAAGTGTGTGATTTATCCAAGATGTTGTTTGGGTCCTAATTCAATGTGTAATTGGTCCTATCTCATTCTTATCCACCACGGGAATGTGAATAGACAACCTAATTTGAATTTTTAAATTAAAGAATGTTTAGACGACCTTGGAGAAAGCTTCTAGGGTTGAAGATGGTATAAAAGTTATTGGATGTTGTGGTTGAGTTGCTGATATGTGGTTGTCACTGATGTAAACACTATAAACATAAATGTATTTAAGACTATATATGTCGAGGATATTGAGAAAATTGTAACAAAATATGTTATAGGTTGTCTATGAAGCAATGAAGATCAGTATGATGGAAAGTTCAATATGTTGATAGTGAGAAGTTGTCGATTAAAGGGTTTGTTTTCAAACCTATATAGTTTATTCACTGAAATTTTTAGAGGTTTGCATGAAGATTTAAGCAAGCTATGAGCTTTTGTATTCTGATAGTTATTCTATTACTCTAAATGGTGTTCATGGAAGAAGATAATCTGATTTTGGTAATTTGAGTTGTTGCGTATATTATTGTGGTGTTCATGGAAATTTCTAGATCATGTTATATCTGTGTTGCACGTCCGCATTGATCATTGTGCTCATGATCTGAGATTTTCTCTTGCGTTTTTATGTTTTTCATGTTTGTGGCCAACAAGGTGATTGAAGCATGTTGTGGATCTTCGAGGAAGAATATTTGAAGGTGTTTTGTGTCTGAGGACATTATTTTGGGTCTCTACTATGTTGTGGCTGACCTTTCTTGATTCGCATAAATAATCTTTATTTTTTTGGGCAGACAGTTTGCATTCATTCTATTATTTTGTTGAACCTGACATATAGCAATGTAATTTCTTGTTGCAGATATATATAAGTGATTGTTTCTTCATTTGAAAACTGTGTGTGATACGAAGTGTATGTGTGCTATGTGTGAAAAGTTTCAGATCATTCGAAAGTAGAGAAGAGTGTGAAGAAGAGTGAAGAAGAGTGAAGAAGTGTTCATGTGCTTAACCAAAACTATACTCAGGCATTAGCAGATGCTACTTTCTCAGTTCAAATTCTTTAGTTGTCTGCCCTTGTGTTGCCAACAATTGGTATCAGAGCAGGTTCCTTGAAAGAAGTTTAAAATCTTGAGGTGATCCGGGATGGTGACATACAAGAAGGATAGTTTGAGATTTGATGGAACAAATTATTCTTTGTGGAAGACTCAAATGGAGTGTCATCTAAGATGCATTGGTGAAACCTACTAGAACATTACAAGCAATAGGTATGTTATTCCTCAGAATTTTCCTACTACTACTACTGAGATTAGGGATGCTAAATATAATATTAGGGCTAAGGAAGAATTGTTGAGTGCTTTGACTAATTCTAATATGATGAATGTTATGGATCTAAGGATTTCTTATGAGATCTGGAAAAAGTTGAAAACTTTACATGAAGGTGATGCTAATGTGAAGATGGCTAAGCTATAGAGTCTGAAATGGAAATATGAACTATTGACAATGGGTAATGATGAGAATATTACTACTTTCATGTAAAGAGTGAATGAACTTGTGTGTGGTATCAGATGTGCTAGTGGAAAGATGGATGAATCAAAGATTGTTGCTAAAGTACTTGGATCCTTGCCTGATGATTACAAAATGAAAGTTGTAGCCATTGATGAGCTCCAGACCCTGACAAATATAACCAAAGATATGTTGATTGGTAAACTTACTGATTTTGAGTTGAGCAAATTCAGTGATTCCCTTCCAAAGATAGAATCTACATTTAAAAATACTACTTCCGGGAGAGACAAGAAAAGATATGATCTGGGTGAAAGGTATTCAGGTATGAGGAAGAAATGAGACAGATTGAAGAAGAAGAAAGAGAACTGAATGAGCTTGAAGCACTTATTGTCAAAAGGGAAGCTAGAGGAGAAAGTAAGTATAAAGGAAGCAATAAGATAGGTCATTATGCATCAAGGTGTCCAGAAAGAGTTCCTAAGCTAAGACCTTACAAGCCTGAATTTCAAAAGAAGTGTTATTATGCTACTGATGAAGGTGTGATAGATGATGAATCTGATAAAGGGAATGCAAGTGAAGATGAGTTTATTTTTATTGGTATCAAGGAAAATAATCACGTGTCTATTGAATCTGCTGGCTATACAAATGTGGAGAAAGCCCTAGTTGCTCGAGTTGAATAAAATGATGAATGGGTAATTGATAGTGTATGTTCACATCACATGACAAGTGATAAAATTAAATTTGTAAACCTGGAGAAGTATGATGGTGGTGTTGTAAGATTTGGTGATAACAATGGTGGTATAATCCATGGCAAAGGATGCATTTCTTTTGATGGGAAGCACAATACTGATGTTTTTTATGTTGAAGGTTTGAAGCATAATATTTTGAGTGTTGGACAGATGGCTGATAATGGATACAATCTTCAATTAAAGATGGAAACTGTAGCATATTGGGAAGCTATAGAAATGTGATTGCTTCAGGTACTAAAACAAAAGGTAACATCTTTCATCTAAATGCTACTAGTAAAAGTTGGCTGATTGCTCAAGTTGATGAAAGTTGGTTGTGGCATAGAAGAATGTGTCATGTAAAATTTGACAACATTATTATAATAAGTTCCTCAGAGGTTGTGAGACATCTTCATAAGTTGGTAAATCCTACTAATGCCATATGCAAGGAATGCCAGTTAGGAAAACAAACTAGAATTTCATTTCAGAGAAAACAATATTGTTCAAATGAATTGTTGGAGCTTGTGCATACTGACTTGCTTGGTCTTGCTAGAATCAGAAGCTTATAAGGTTACATGTACTTCATGTTTCTTATTCATGATTGCTCTAGGATGATGTGGGTTACTTTCTTAAGGGATAAATTTGAAGCTCTAGAAAGTTCAAGATCTTTAAGGCTATGGTTGAGATAGATATAGGTCTAAAGATTAAATTTTTGAGATCGAATAGAGATGGTGAATTCACTTCCGGTAGTTTAATACTTTTTGTGAAGAACATGGGGTAAAGAGACAGTTATCTGCACCACAAACCCCTCAACAAAATGGAGTTGTGGAAAGGAAGAATAAGATATTTCAAGATGCTGCTAGAACTATGATGCTGGAAGAAAATGTACCCCATATCCATTGGAGAGAAGCTATGAGTACTATTGTTTATATCCTCAATCGGGTAAAAATCAAAGGTAATACTGATAAGACTCCTTTTGAACTATGGTTTGGTCATAAGCCTACTGTTAGATATTTCAAAATCTTTGGGAATAAATGCTATATCATGAGAGATGAAGATATAGGAAAGTTTGATTCCAGAAGTGATGAAGGAATATTTCTTGGTTATTCTACTAAGAGTAAGGCCTACCGGTGCTACAACAAGAGATTGAAAAAAATGGTTGAAAGTGCAAATGTTAAGGTTGATGAAGACATTGCTAGACGTGCCAGAACCTGTGGATATGATTCTGATGATCAGAATGAAAATACAAACAAGAGTTAGACTTCAAATCAAGTTCAGATCATTTTGGTAAATCAAGAAGATCAAGAAGGAGAGACCAGTGAAAGTACAGAAGAGAGATCACAAGAGCCTAAAACTCAAGAACACTCTAAGACTCCAAGGTATGTGAGACTAAATCATTCAAAAAATTAGATTATAGGTGATAAGAAGAAAGGTGTCTAGACAAGAAGAAGAATTACAAAAGAATACTATTTAATTTCAAAGACTGGGCCAAGTAATGTCAATGAAGCATGCAAAGATGAACATTGGATTGAATCAATGTAAGAAGAACTACAACAAATTGAGAAGAATAATACATGGATTCTTGTCCCCAGACCTAAGGACAAAAATGTATTTGGAACTAAATGGGTTCTTAGAAACAAGTTGAATGAACAAGGTGAAGTTATCAAAAACAAAACAAGACTAGTATGCAAAGGATACTATCAGATGGAAGGAATTGACTTTAAAGAAAAAATTTCTCCTATTGCTAGAATTGAAGTTGTGAGACTGTTTCTTACTTATGCTCCTTACAAAAACTACAAAGTTTATTAGATGGATGTCAAGTCAAATTTTCTAAATGGTGAATTGGAAGAAGAGGTGTATATTAAGCAACCTGATAGATTTCAATTGATTGATTAGGGAGACATGGTTTTTCGGTTGAAGAAAGCATTGTATGGATTTAAGCAAGCCCCTAGAACTTGGTATGCCAGATTGGATAAGTATCTGCTAAAGCTTGGATTTAAAAAAGGTACTGCTGATAGTAATCTTTATTTCAAGATTGATAATGATAAAGTTTTTTTTATGGAAGTCTTTGTTGATGATATCATTTTTTGGAGGATATGATGTTTCATGCATGAAGTTTTCTAATGAGATGTAGAATGAGGTTGATATGTCAATTATTGGTGAGTTGAAATTTTTTTTGGGATTGCAAATTAGCCGGTTAGATAAAGGGATCTGTATATCTCAGTCCAAATATGTGAGAGAACTGCTAAAGAAGTTTGGTATGGAAGATTCAAAGCCAGTTGGTACACCTATGGTGACCATATGTAAGTTGACAGCAAATGAAGATTCTCTGAAGGTAAATCAGACTAGATACAGGTCAATTATTGGTGGATTGATTTATTTGACTCAAACTAGACCTAACATTATGCATGATGTATGTATTTTTGCTAGATTTCAAGCCAATCCTAAGGAATCTCATGTGACTATTGTGAAGAAAATTTTCAGATACTTGAAGGGAACAATTGATTTTGGCCTGTGGTATCCTAAAGATGATGATCTTACTTTGAGTGCCTTTACTAATGTTGATTGGGTAGGAGATGTGAATGACAGGAAAAGTACTAGTGGTGGCATATTTTTCTTGGGAAACAAATTGATTACATGATTAAGTAAAAATAAAAATGTTGTTTCTTTGTCTACTACAAAGGTAGAATACATTGTTACTGCTAAAAATTGTACTCAAGTATTGTGGATGAAGCAAATGTTGAAAGATATGATATTTGTGTATGATGAACCTATTTCCATATAATATGATAATTCAAATGCTATAAAAATTTCTAAGAATCTGGTGTTGCATTCAAAGATCAAGCATATATCTATCAAGTTTCACTTTTTGAGAGATAAGGTGAGTGATAAGGAAGTTAGACTGGAGTATGTGCCTACTAAAGAAAAAATTCCATACATCTTTACTAAGACATTACCTAAGGATACTTTTGAGTATCTCAAAGGGAAGTTAGGGGTGATTACCCCTCCTAATCATAACTAAGATGCATAGTCTTTGCATCAGTCTGTGCACTCACAGTCATATCTTGATCCAGATTGATATTCTGGTGGTTTCTACTCAGGGGGAGTAGTCAGATGATTCAGATATGTGGTTTAGAGCTTGTGTATCTTTTTCATTGATGTCAAAGGGGGAGAAAAATAATTTGAAAAACTCTTGGAGAACTAAGGGAGAGAAGAGTAATGTAAAAAGGGGAAATTGTTGGAGAAGAGTTAGTTGCGTTGATGGTGTTTTCCACATCATGTGTTTCCATCAATGACAAAGGGGGAGATTATTGGATATTGTGGTTGAGTTGCTGATATGTAGTTGTCATTGATGTCAACACTACTAGCATAAATGTCTTTAAGACTATATATGTTGAGGATATTGAGAAAATTGTAATAAATATGTTACAAGTTGTCTATGAAGCAGTGAAGATCAGTACGATAAAAATTTTAGTATGTTGATAGTGAGAATTTGTGGATTAAAGGGTTTGTTTTCAAGCCTATCTAGTTTATTCACCAAAATTTTTAGAGGTGCGCATGAATATTTGAGCAAGCTATGAGTTTCTATATTTTGATAGTTATTCTTTTACTATAAATGGTGTTCATGGAAGAAGATAATGTGGTTCTGGTAATATGAGTTGTTGTGTATGTTATTGTGCTATTCTTGGATGTTTCTAGATCATGTTCTATCTATGTTGCATGTCTGCATTGATCATTGTGCTCATGATCTAAGATTTTCTCTTGTGTGTTCATGTTTTTCATGTTCATGGCCGACAAGCTGATTGAAGTGTGTTGTGGATCTTCGAGGAAGAACATTTGAAGGTGTTTTGTGTTTGAGGATATTATTTCGGGTCTCTACTATGTTGTGGCTGACCTTGGTTGATTCACATAAATAATCTTTATTTTTTTGGGCCAACAATTTTCATTCATTCTATTATTTTGTTGAATCCGATATATAGTGATCTAATTTCTTGTTTCATATATATATATAAGTGATTATTTCTTTATTTGAGAAGTGTGTGTGATACAAAGTGTGTGTGTGCTATGTACGAAAAGGTTCAGATCATTTGAAAGTAGAGCAGAGTGTGAAGAAGAGTGAAGAAGTGTTCATGTGCTTAACCAAAACTGTACTCAGGCATTAGCAGATGCTACTTTCTCAATTTAAATTCTTCAGATGGATTTAATCTGAATATATTTTGTAAGAAAGTGAGTCTTCCTTTGAGCAGTGAGGTCTAGGAATTATGCCTGAATGCATGTGCATTCCCCATTTATTCTTCTTATACTTTTAACAGGGTATAACTTATGGATTAACCTCCATTGTGGTTTTTTCCCTTAACCAGGTTTCCATGCAAAAATCTTGGTGTTGTGTGTGTTTTTTATATGTTGTTGATTCATGCTTTCACTGTTATTAATCAGATCTGAGAATAAGGGTTAATAAGTTTAATAAGTTTGAAATTATGTGACAACTGATTCACCCCCCCTCTTAGTTGTCTACCCTTGTGTTTCCAACAAAAGAAAGTTAAGATTTTGCAAATTCGGTATCAAGCAAGTGAAGTGTGTGAACAAGTGCGAAAAGAAGAGTGTGTAAGAGCGAATCAAGGCAAAAATACTTTGATGTGTTAGATTCCTAAAATTAGTGAGCTAATGGTGTCTACAATATTTTGATCAAGCCATGAATGTGTGGAACCTTTGTGGTGAATCTTTATTTATCTTTCTTTTTATGTAGGAAGTGAGCCTCCTTCTAGATAGTGGGTCCTAATATTGGTAGTGAGCCCTCTCGTATTGAGCCTTCGTATCTAGTATTGCATTATTATTATATTGTGAGCTAATCATCAACGTGGGTTTTTCCTCATTGGGGTTTCCACGTAAATCTGGTGTCTCTGGTGTTTGCTTTCTATTATTTTCATTTCATGTTTACACTTAATAATAGATAGAGTTAAAGTGGAATTAATTAAGGTAAGAATTAAAGTGATTTGATACAACTGATTCAGCCCCCTCTCAGTTGTCTTGTGCATTTAAACAATTGGTATCAGAGCTTTTGTTCCTTGGTAAAAAGCTTGACTACTTGAGGTAGATTAGATGGTGCACAAGTTGCAAATCCCTATTTTTGATGGAGCTGATTATAGTGACTAGAAAGAATAGATGAGAGGTTATCTATTTTCTCTTGGTTTCAAGACCTAGAAAGCTATGGAGACAAAGTATGTTGCACCATTTGTTGGCCTTTCCTCTACAAATGACATTGCGGCTTATGAGGAGAATGAAAAGGCAAGGTATGCTATCTTCAGTGACCTATCTAAAGTTGAAAGGAAAAAAGTCATTTCCTTAGGCACTACTTATGAAGTATGGGAAAATTTGGAACACATTTATGAAGGAAATGATAGAGTAAAATTGTCAAGGAAGCTAACAGCTAAGAGAAAATTTGAGAACTTGAGAATGGAAGAGGGTGAAGATATTGCAAGCTATTATCAGAGAGTTGAACTTGTAAAAAATGAGATCAATAATCAAGGTGGTACCATGTCAAATGAAGATATAATTGAGAATAACTTGATGACCCTATTGAAGACTATAGTGACAAGGTCTCTGCTATTGAAGAATTATATGATCCAAAGACATTTACTAAGGAGTGCCTGTTTGGTATCTTGACTGCATGTGAGCTGAGAAATTTTGCATGAGAAAAGGAGAGAACTGAAACAACCTTTAAAGAAATGAAGATGGGAGATGACTTGGATGATGATTCAAAAGAGTTGGAAGAAAACTTCACCAGGAAATTGAAGAAATGTACTGGTAAATACAAAGGTATGTTTCCCTTTAAGTGTTGCAGTTGAGGAAATATTGGTCATTATGCCTCAAGATGTCCTAATAGAGCTACACACAAGAAGAAAACGGATAATAATAATAATAACTTCAGAGAGAAGAAGGATAGAAAGTTCAAGAAATTGTATTATGTCAAAGAAGATGCAAGAATTTCTGATAATGAGTCTGATTTTGAGGAGGATAAAGATGAATGTTTATTTCTAGCCATGGAAAGTAAAGCTACATCTGCTAACCATGGAAGAAGTGCAAAGCAATCTGGTCCGGAGAGTAAGAAGGATGAGATGAAAGGTACTATGGTAACTACTTTTCATGCTAGAAAAGATGAAGACTTTTGGGTAATTGATAGAGGGTGTTCAAATCATATGACTGGAGATAAGAGTAAGCTCACTAAACTTGAAAAGTATGATGGAGGAATAGTTGTATTTGGAGATGATTCTGGTGCTAGGATTGTTTGCAAAGGAATAATTAGTTTTGATATAAAATATAGTACTGACGATGTATATTATGTTAAGGGTTTAAGGAATAACCTTTTAAGTGTTGGAAAAATCTGTAGAAAAGGATTCAATCTTATGTTTCAGGATAACACTTGTGAGATCAGAAAAGGATCTAGAACCGTGGTAGTAGTGGGAAGAAGGAATCATGGAAACAACTATCACCTTAAGAGTGGTGATGGTTAGTGTTTTGTTTCATAGATTAATTAAAGTTGGCTATGGCATCGAAGGATGGGACATGTGAATTTAGACAATCTAGTCAGGATCAGTTCTAAGGAAGTTGTCAGAGATTTGCCTAGAATCACAAAGCCTTTAAATTCAATTTGCAGAATTTGTTAGTTCAGAAAACAAACGAGAAGTAGTTTTAAAGGAAAAGAACAATCATCTACTGGAGTGTTGGAGTTGATTCATATAGACCTCTGTGGTCCTACAAGAACATGAGGCCTTAATGGTGATAGGTATTTTATGCTCTTGATTGATGATTACTCTAGGATGACATGGGTTACCATTTTTAGAGAGAAAGCTCAGGGTCTTGATAGATTCAAGGTATTGAAGGGAAGATTAGAGAATGAGGTAAACCTAATAATAAAATGTTTAAGGTCTGATAGAGGTGGATAATTCACTTCTGGTGAGCTTAATTCATTTTGTGAAGAACATGGCATAGAGACACATTATTCTACTCCTAGAACCCCTCAACAAAATGGAGTTGTGGAAAGGAAGAACCAGATTGTTCAAGAGACTGCTAGAACTATGATGAAAGAATCAAATGTTCCTGATATGTACTGGAGAGAAGCAATCCACACTACTATTTACATTCTTAATAGAGTTTAGATCAAAGGTAACAATATTAAGAATACTTATGAGTCATGGATTGGTAAGACCCCTACTGTTAAATACTTTAAAGTATTTGGAAGCAGATGTTACATTAAGAGAGATGGTGAGAATCTTGGAAAGTTTAATGCTAGATGTGATGAAGGATTCTTTCTTTGATATTCAAATAACAGTAAGGCATATAGATTCTTTAATAAAAAACTGAGGAAAATCGTTGAAAGTGCTAATGTAAAATTTTATGAAGCTATGTATAGACCATTAGAAATAAGTGAAGTTGAACCAGATGATCCTATTTGTGGGAAAGTGTGACAAGAAGAAAAGGAAGAGAAATAACAAAGTGATGAAGAGAAGATTCCAAAACCTTCACCTAAGACTCCTAAATATGTACAGAGAAATCATCTGGAGGAATAGATAATTGGATACATAAGTGAAGGTGTAAAGACAAGAAGAAAATTGGTTGAGGTAAACTTACGTTTACTTTCTAAGATAGAACCTAAGATTGTGAGTGAAGCATGTAATGATGAGAGTTTGATTAGAGCAATGAAAGAGGAACTATAGTAGATAGAGAAGAATCAGACACAGGAACTAGTCCTTAGACCTATAAACAAGAATGTAACTGGTTTGAAATGGGTATTCAGAAGTAAGCTAAATAAAGATGGTGAAGTAGTAAGGAATAAAGAAAGACTTGTATGCAAAGGCTATTCATAGGATAATAGAATATATTTTGAAGAGATGTTTGCACCAGTTGCAAGAATGAAGGCCATTCAGATGTTCTTGGAATTTTTAGCTCATAAATAGTTCAAAGTATACTAGATGGATTTCAAGTTTGCATTTCTAAATGGAGAATTGGAAGAATAAGTATATATGGAGCAACCAAAATAATTTTAGCTATCAAACAAACCAGACATGGTCTGCAAGTTGAAAAAAGAACTATATGGAATTAAATAGGCTCCCAGAGCCTGGTATGCAAGGTTGGATAGATACTTGACATAGAAAGGATTTAGAAAAGGGTTTACAAACAACAAACTTTAGTTCAAAGTTGAGAAAAACAAAATTTTGATAGTTGTGGTATATGTTGAGGACGTTATCTTTGATGGAAATGAAGGTATGTGTAAAAAATTTGTAGAAGAGATGAAAAAAGAGGTTGAAAGGTCTATGATTGGTAAGTTGAATTTCTTCCTTGGACTTCAAGTAAATCAAACTAATAAGGGGATATTCATTTCACAATCTAAGTATGTTAAGGAATTTTTGAATAAGTTTGGAATGGATGAGTCCAAACCAGTCTATACCCCTATGGTAACTAGATGTAAGCTGAGAAAGGATGATGAATCTTCTAAAGATGATCAGAGCATGTACAGATCTATGATTGGTGGACTGTTGTATCTTACTACTACTATATCAAATATAATGCAGTAGTATGTGTAGTTGCAAGATTTCAAGAAGAACCTAAGGAAGCACATGTTACAACTGTGAAGAGGATATTTAGATATCTTATGGAAACTCCATATTATGGACTATGGTATCAGAAGGATAATGATTTCACATTGAAAGCCTACACTAATGCAGATTGGGATGGTTGTGTAGATGACTAAAAGAGTACAAGTGGTGGTGCATTCTTCCTTGGAGGAAGATTGGTTTCATGGTTGAGTAAGAAATAGGATTCAGTTTCTTTATCCACTGCAAAAGTTGAGTATATTGCAGCAGTATTCTACTATACACAAGTACTTTAGATGAAGAAAGCATTGAAGGACATAGGTGTGATGTGTGATGAGTTTATCTCTATCTTTTGTGATAATAAAAGTGCTATAAACATTTACAAGAATCTGGTGGTGCATTCTAGGACAAAGCACATATCTATTAGGTATCACTTCTTGAGGGAGAAGGTGTTGGAGAATGAAATTAGATTTGAATATGTACCTACCAAGGAACAAATTGCTGACATATTCACTAAGGCCCTTCCGAAAGATACTTTTGAGTATCTCCAGGGGAGGTTAGGGGTTACTGACCCTCCTTCATTGAACTAAGTGCACATAGAGGTGCATCAGTCCAATGGATTCATATATTCTTTTGATCTGGATTGATGATTGAGGTCTACTCCTCAAGGGGAGTAGAGAAGTGCATTATTGTAGTATGTGATGTGGGTGCACTCCTAAGGGGGAGTGATCAAAGCTTTATATGGCAAGAGTTTTCATGTAAAAATTTCCTTTGTCATTGATTTCAAAGGGGGAGAGAAAGTCATGTGAAAAAATGAAAAGGAAATTCTTGTGCAAGTTGTCTAATCTGAAAAAAGAAAGAAAAGAATAAGAAGGAGAATGGGTATATTGTCTTTGATGGTTTTTCACATCATTTGTTTCCATCAATGACAAAGGGGGAGATTGTTGCAAGTATGGATGTGTTCGGTGGTGTTGTTGTTAATGTTGTCATTGATGTTAAAATAGTTCAGTATGATTGCAGATGTTACTTTTATAGTTGAGATACTATAGAAGTGCTTAGAGTGCATGGAGCTATATTTATGAAAGTGTAGTTGTGTTTTTTCCAAGTGCTTTTGAGAAAATTTGAGAAATAATGAAGGTAGTGTTGAGTGTGTGTTCTAAGTGTGCTTCGATATTATACTCCACATTTCTTCTGTGTTGATCCTATGCTTGTGTAGATCTGTGTATTGTTCATGAGCTTCAATGGATAATATATCATGAGTTTTAGCTTTTGAATCGATGGAGAATGAAAAATGTGTTCACTGATGTGTGAATTGGTTTGATAGAATGATTTGTTTGTGGACTGAGAGAAATGTTTTGGCTTCGTAGTCTTCTAGTTTCATGTTTTAGATCTTGCAAATCTAGGAGATGATTCCTACTGATGTTTTCTATGTTCTCACAATCATTCTTGTGATTGGGAACTCTAGAAGACTTGCTCTAGAGCTCCTATGTGTTGTTGGTTGGTTCGATTGGACAGTTGAAGAATATTCTATGTATGAAGATTATTGCAGTTGTTGTGGATGTACTTGAAAGTTTCTTAGAGATGCTAAAATGATTGGTGAAGTGTGTTGAGTGATCCACATGTGATCATCTTGCTAGAGATGTGTGCACTTCAAAGATCATTGGTGTTTTCATTGGGTTTGGCCAACCTGGTGTCTACATGTTACATAAAGTTTTTGCATCAAATTAAGGAAGCATGTGATTGATCCAAGATTTTTTTTGGGTCCTAATTAAATGTGTAATCATTCCTCTCTCATTCTTATCCATCACGGGAATGTGGAGTAGCTAACCTAATTTGAATTTTTAAATTGGAGAATGTTTAGTTGACCTTGGAAAAAGCTTCTAGGGTTGAAGATGGGATAAAATCAAGTTAAGATGTTGTGAATTGGGTACCAAGCAAGTGAAGTGTGTGAACAAGTGCAAAAATAAGAGTGTGTAAAAGAGAATCAAGGCATCAGTACTTTGATGTGTTAGATTTCTAATTTCAATGAGCTAATGGTGTCTACAATCTTCTGATCAAGTTGCTAATGTGTGGAACCTTTGTGGTGGATCTTTATTTATCTTTCTTTTTCTATAGGAAGTGATCCTCCTTCTGGATAGTGAGTCCTACTATTGGCAGTGAGCCTTTGTATATGGGCAATGAGCCCTCTGGTAGTGAGCCTTTGTATCTAGTATTGCATTATTACTATATTCTAAGCTAATCCTCACCATGGCTTTTCCCTCATTGGGTTTTCTACATAAATATGGTGTCTCCAGTGTTTTATTTCTATTATTTGCATTTCATGTTTATACTTAATAATAGTTTGAGTTAAAGTGGAATTGATTAAGGTTATAAGTAAAGTGATTTGATACAACTGATTCAACCCCCCCTCTTAGTTGTCTTCTACATTTCATTATAGAGTTTATTTTATCATGCTTTGGACCATGCTCTTGACATATATCCAAAGGTTTAGGAAATAGAATTTGATTTTGGGAAATGATAGTATTTTCTTTAATGGATTCAGGATTTTGATATGAAAATGATTTAGTTTCGACAACAAGATCATTTTTAGGATTGGTAGAAAAGGGAGGGCATGATGGTGATAATTGGTTGGATATAGTGTAGGACTAGAAATTTTATTAGATTGTCTAACTTTCTCTTCACATTTGATTTTATCCTTCTCTCTTATGTATCTTATGAGATCATTCACAAATGTTCTTTTCTTTGGTGGATTTGTGGATCGGGATGGAGTGGATTGGAATGGATTAGTGGATGATGGATTAGGATAAGATGTGGAGACTTGGAATGGATTAGTGAATTATGGATTAGGATAGGATGTGGAGGCTTGGAATGAATTAGTTGAAGGTTGGATTCCCTTTTCAAAGGTTAGGATAAGGATGATTAATGGATGTTTTTTGGGGATCAATGGTATGGATTATGTCAAATGACTTGATAGTGAGGGTAGGTGGATGAATGACTAGGGATTATGGATTGTTGGTAAGAATGGTATGTGGGTGGTTGACTATGGGTTGTGTTTGATTGTTATAGAGAATAAATGAATTGTCTTTTGAAGTTTCTTGGTATTGACCAATACAGAGTAATTGATATGCAATTTGACTATGAGGGATATCAAGATAAATTGAATACATGGCGGTGAGTTGTAATTAGGATGGATAATGAGATTGTTCAAATGGATAAGGAAACTTAGTGAGGACCCTATAAGACTTGTGACTTTAGGATGACAATGAAATGAGACTACTATATTTATGGGTTTTTAAATATATAAGAATACCAAATAGTGATGGACCTATGGCCAAGATTAAGGTAAGAAGTGATAATATATGAAGTTGAGGTGTGATAATGTCACTATGATCCAAAATTTATGGTAGGACTAAGACTAATATATTTAAATGTGATGGTATGATGAAGGTATGATATGACTAAAGATAGGATATGAAGACTAAGCACTTTTGTGGACATAAGAAGAGGTTACTAAGCAAACTAAGATATTCTAAAGTGGCAAACCTAATTGTCAAGACCTTAAAGGATACTATGACTAAAGTGGTGAAAATTTACAAAGTGGCCTCAAAGTAGAGTTATGAGTTTAAAGAACAAGAACTTGATTGACGAGAAGGACAAGGTCAAGAAAATATGAATTTTTAACTATGGTCTGATCAAAAGTTTGATGGATTTCCAAATCTAAGGTCTGCAAAAGTGTATACAATCTCATGAGACCTAAGTTTTGACCTATGATGTATGCAACTAATGTAATGGAAAGATAAATGAATGGAATGAAATTACAGATCTAATATTGGAAATTCTTTGGTTTGATAAGTAGATTAACATCAGAAATTGATTATAAATAGTGTTGCTCCGAAATTCCCTAATTTTTTTATCAACTAGTAAATGTGGTGCACAACCTACCAAATGCGTCGTTTCGAGAATCAATTATTGTGCATTGGTTTTTAGCAGATGCAATGTTATGAGAAGAAATTGTGGTTAACTGTGAAAAATATGGTGAATAGAGTGTTTTTCCCTACTTTGACTATTTTTTATTGACTTTTGGTTTTGGTTTTTATAAAATTTGATGGAAAACACAACAAATAGTCTAAAAATAGTGTCTTAGCTGGTTTGAATGTTAAAATTTGTGATCATAATGTGTATGTTCAAAATTTATTCACTATAATTGTCATGGGTATTAAAACAAATCAAAGACAATTCATAGACACAAGACACTTTCCTATCCTATGGTCAATGGCCAATGGCACGACCCTCAATCCCACAACTTGGAATTTCTATCGAGTCAAGTGGAAGAACACCACCTTTATGGGGTTTTTGCACTCTTGTCTTTGAGAGAGGGTGGATAGGGGCCTCCCAGAATGGAATGATGACCCAAATCACCCTTTGCTCGAAAAAATACAAGTAAAATAAAGTAACTTATGCAACACCAATAATTTTCATCTCATCTCAAGGGAGCCATATGGTGAGTAACTTTTGGGGCATGATCTGCATCCTGTAATACCCCTCCATTTTGCTTCTTATTCGGTTTGCTTTATGTTATGTTTGGTTGTAGTTACTTTGATACTGGATACATTTTGATATAATGTTTTGATCGCTACTATTGAATGACAACTATTATTGTGGGATGTAGTCATCTGATTATTGTTTTACATGCATTATGGATTAATGATGTTGTAGAGTTAACATGAGATGTTATTATGAGATTACTGGATTATGATGGAAGTGTCAGTTTTGATGAGTGTATTGGTGAAGAGGACAGTTTTATATCACTCGCTTGCAAGCGCCCTACGAATCCGTAATTTCTTCTTCACGGTATGTATTATATGTTGGATATATTGTATGATGTTGTTTACTTGTTTTTTTAAGGATTGCAAGTACATGACATTGACTCCACTTGGTTTCACAGGTTTGAGCATGTTGACCCAATAGTTAAGTTGAATGGGAGATAGTAGCTAGGTAATATGTGTCAAGTTTACACCCTAGCCTTAGTGTGTCATTAGTCGTGTGTGTCGAGTCATTGTCTGTCTTGTTTTAATGTTATTTAATTCTGAAGGATTCTTGATTTGGAAATAGATATTTAGAATAATTGCATTTAAATCATGTTGATGGTTATTTAATTTAAATAATGCAATGTGGATAAAAGTTTATATTTAAATTATTTAATTAATTAAATTTAATCCAAGGGGGTTGATTTCGTTGTTAAATAATTATATTAATTAATTAAACGTGATGCAAGAGAATGAAAGGAAATAAAAGAATTAAAATTAATTTTGAAATTTAATTTCAATGTGTGGGAATTAAATTAGAAATTGTAATTAAATGTTTATTTGGGAAATTAGTTGCAACTTTGGAAATTAATTTATTATTTGAAATTGCATTTTAAATTGAAAGTGGGTTTTCGAAAATTGAAATTGAAATTAAAATTGAAATTGAAATTTGAAATTGAAATTGAAATATCTAATTTGCATGTAATGTGAATTAGAGTTGTATTAGGTATTTTTGTTTTATAATGAATGCATATTTTAATTTTAGGGGAAGGAAAAAGTTTTAAAAAAAAAATACATTTTTACAACAGAGAAGAAATTTTGGAAAATTGCACAAGAAGGGTTTGAAGAAAGTTTTGATTGTTGAATTGATTAGAGGAAAGATTGTTTGCATTTGTTGGGTTTTGGATTGGATTCATTGGAGGATTGAAGAAAATTCAGAAATCTTTAGAAGAGGCTTGCATCAGAAATTCATCTCTTTTTGTAGATTCTTGTACTAAGTTTTCCTCTTTGTGTTTTATTGTTTCTTGATTGTTTTTTCTATAATAGTAGTGATTAAAGATTTGTTTGTTAAATCTGTTTTAGAAAAAAAAATTGATATTAGAAGAAAAGAATTAAATAAATTTACAGCCTTTGCTTGTGAAAATTCTTGAGTGAAAATTGTGAAAACCTTAGTTGAATTTAAATTATTTGGGGAAATTGATTATGTTGTTATTGAAATCAAACATAGATATTGAGCAATGCATTTAGAATGTTTTTAGAAAATGAAACCCTCTATTTATTATTAGAAATCAGATTTTAAAATCCGGAGGGTAGTTATATTTTTCATGGTAAAATGGTCTGGTTGCGTCGCATATAACTCCACTTCCACAAACTGGGTTGTTATAAAATTTAAAGGGTTTCTGCATCTTGGAATTTTCTTATCCCTATCAAAAAATCGCAAATACCCAGATCGTAGCTTTTGAGTTATGCTTGAAACACGGGACTGCTATTAAGTTATTTTCCCATGGCTGCTCTGATAATAAAATAATAATAAATGGATATTTATAAATATTAATATTTTATATATTGTTATTATAATATTAAAATATTATTTAATAATATTTTATATTATAATTTATAATATTAAAGTATTATATTATTTAAAATAAAATTTGTATATTAGATTAGTGGAATTAAAATTATAAACATATGGGGAAATTATTGTTTATTTTAAAATGACATGTTAAAGTTTAATTAAAGGAGTTAAATATTTGATTTAAAGAATGCATTATTTAAAATTTAATTGTGAAATTTAAATTCATGTGTAAAAGGTTCAATTATTAATTTGATTTAATTAGAAAAATATATATATGATATTGGGTTATAGTCCAAATATTGATCTTATTTTAACACAATAAGTTATGGAAGAGACCAAATGTTAATTTGATTAATTTTATAATGATTTAATTTGCAAGGGCAATTGGTTATTTAATTTAAAACAAAATGTTTTGAGTTATAGTTGAAAATACTTATTTTGTTAAGAACAATTAGAGAATAAAATATTAATGTAATTTCTCTTCTATCTGAAAAAATGAATTCTTAATTTAGTTTTATCGATATAATGAATTATGTAATGAAATGAGAAATGGATTTAGAGTATCCAAATGTAGTTTCTTATATTGCCTTCAATGATTATGTCTTTCGTGTTTATGCTTTGAGAATGGGTTGAATACCTATTAGTTTATAAGTCTTCTAGATGGTCTGTTGTTTGTGAGGGTTGTAATTGTGATGTGAACCTGTTGTGAATTCTCTTGGTAGTGCATGGGATCGTGTTGTTTTAAAAGTAAATTTAGGAATTGATTATTATGAAGAGACAATTAATTATTTTAATTTAATCATTTTCTATTTGAACAATGTATTTGTTGAGAATGTATATTTTATGGTTTGAATAAATGGATGTATGTAATAAGAGTTTGGAAAGGGAAACTTTTAGATGAGATTAACATAGGGTGTTGTTGGAAAACTAGAAGAAATATAAGGTTTGGGTTAGGAAATTGAAAAGAATTATTATAGAAGATTTATGTTGATTTTAAAGGAAAACAATGGATTCGACTTAAATTATTTGAACTAGTCTATCCTTTATTATAAAGGCACTTATTTAGTCTTTTTTTTCAATTAATTTTGAAAGGGCAATAGTTATTATGTTTTATTTCCATAGAGCAAATTAATCGTTGTGATTGGAATATTAAAGAATCTATATAATTGAGTTTATTAATATATTTGTTTGGTTTATATATAATATGGAGCATATAAAAATATGTTAAGGGTAAATTTATTATCATATTTCGTTTTAATAAGATGTATGCAATATATTATTGAATAGAGATTTAAAATGGATTGATTAGTGTATATGGGTAAATGGGTAGAGAAACGATATTTTATTATATTAAAGTGATTGCATGTTCTAAATAGAAAATTGAATGAAATGTAAGATTTGGTTAGGAAATGGAAAGAGTTTACTTGCATGGATTTGTGTCGATTTAAAAGTAAATTAAGAAGTTGTTTTATTGATGAGGCAATCAATTATGTTATTTATTAATTTCTATTTAGATTAATTGAATCATTGTGATTGGATTATGAAAGAGATATGGATTTAGTATATCCAAAAGTAGTATCTTCCTCATGATTATCTTAAAGGATTTAATTCTCTGTATTCAGTAAAGGGAAGTAAGTTTAATTGTTTTAGATTTCCAATAATGAAAGGGGAAATAGGGGTTATAATTATTTTAGATGATCTAGTTATCGTGTCTTTGACTTTGTTAACACTACCTATTGAATGAGTATGGATTTAGGAAATCCAAATATTAGATTTGATTAATGACTTGAATGCTTTTGTTGCTATGTCGTCAAGTTGCATTGTTGGTTTTGGGATTTAGTGTTAGTCCTAAATTATAAGTCTTCTAGGAGAACTTAGAGGATGAGGGTTGTTGAACGTTTATGTCATCCAATTATTTTCCCTTGGGTACTGCATAGCGTCTTTTCAATTCACTCGATTTTCATGAACGGGGATGTTTTGTACCTCCTGTGAAAGGAGTGGACTATGTGTTTGTTACCTCCAAGATGTTTGGAGTGAGTTCTATCTTTTGTTTCCTCATTGTTTTGGAGTGGATTATGATGCCTAGTTGATATGCACTTGTGTTTCCCTTGGTGGATTATTTGGGTGTGTGTTGTTGAATAGAAGAGTGGCTTTTGTCAGGGGCTGGAATCCAAAGTGGTAAACCGGGTAACCTTTAGAAGTGAGTTAATCAAGTGATAATTAAATTAATGTACTTAGATGATTAGGATGCAGTTCACACTAATCAAGATAATTTAATCCTCACTCATAGACACAAGGGCTTGTATAGACTTGGGATGAGTGAGAAGACCTGGAATGGCATAGTCATTTATCTTGTCAGTACAAGAGGTATTTGATGCCGCATGAGTGAGTATGAGTGTTGGGATTCGGTTGAGGCCACCAGGATTATCGGAGCCTATGAAGGATGCCCAGAGGAGATCTCATGATTACTATGCGATGACACTCTATCTAGGACAACTATTGTTAATTATTTTATATGTATGGTTTTGTGAACATACTTGATCTACTTTATGTCTGGAAGCAATGTGACCTATATCAGTGATGTGAATGTTGTACTTGATTTGTACTTGTATTGTACTTGATTTGTACTTGTTTGGTGATTGAGTTGAACTTGTTATTTCATTTGTTTGGTTATATCAGTATGAGTCAGTATGAGTTTGTCTTTGCTTAGTGGTTGTAGATCTTTGTCCATGTTACTTTGTTACTATCTCCTAGCATGGGGGTGGGCTTTCGGGTACCACTTGGTTGGGTGGAACATGCACCAAAACCGTTGGGTCCCCATCTATCTTCAGTACTTGGTGGTGAGACATCTAGATGGATGGATCGAGTTCTTGTGTTATTCTTGCTTTGTAATATTTTAGTTTGTATAAGTTATTTTATCCCTCTTATGTTTATGAGGTGGAATTCTGTAATTGTAACTTTATGTACTATTGCCTCATTCTGGGAATGAGTGATGTAACTATTGGATTAAGATAATGTTTATGAGATTGTATCTTGGTTGATTATCTTATTAGGTTATGTGGTATTCTTATGATGTATGATGTTTATTTCATAAAGTTCATAATGCTATGGTTATATGTAATATGTATGTGTGGGTTTAAGTAATCCTAACCTTGTAGCCTTAGAGGTTATTGTTAATTAGTAAGTGAATGTGTATGTTAAATGCACTTTATAAAAAAAAAATTGGTTCGCTTAAGACGTTAATTACAACTTCCTTTGGGGTTACTTAGCGGGGCATTACACATCCCCTGCACCAAGCATGACACTAATACAAAATTAATCATAAAGCATGGGCCTCTAACTAATTTATCTTTTAGTCCCAAAATAATTATTTACCTCCCGATAAGCAAAATGGTCTAGAAACAAGGCAATTTGGACTTGTGTTTCACCTTATCCTTTTATATAGTGGCTTGAGAGAAAAAACGCTTTTGGTCACCAAGGAGTTCTTCGTACAGATTTGTCTCACTTTGGTAGGCCCCATCTAATGGGGTTTAACAAAATCAAGACAAGCACAATGTTTTTGATCTCCAAGATCACTCAAGGTGTGAGGAGAGAGCATACACAATGTACTTGACTCACACTAGTAGGAATTTATTAACCTTAAACAAAACCCAATGTGTGGTGTGATAATGAAAATGTTAAGAAGTGTTTTTGATTCCCAAGATCACTGAAGGTCTGAGGGAAGAGCAGACACACCTCCAAAAAATTATAAAATCATAAGATAGTGAAGATAATGGTTCTTTTTAAGACCCAAATCAAAATGTGAGAGTTGTAAGGACACTTCATACATGTTGTTTGTTATTTCTAGACCATATGAGTGTGAATATGCAAGTTCTTTTTGACCCAAATGAGTGTAAAATGCAAGATTGTTGTACTTTTAAGGCCAATAAGTGAAAAATACAAGATTGTTGTTCATTTTAAGCCCATGAATGTGAATGCAAGTTTTGGTTCATTTTAAGTCCAATGAATGTAAATGCAAGTTGTGGTTAGTTTTAATCCCAATGAGTGTGAATAAACCAAAATACATTGCAAAATGATCCTATCTTAACCAAAATCAACAATAAGTTAGAGATTATAAATGTAAATGCATCCTCCAACCTTAGCCAAATTCTTCTAATCAGAAATCAGTAATAGAAAAACCCCTAATCTATCAAATGCAAAAGACATATAAACTAAAAATTTCCTAATAAAACCCTATTTCAAAATGAATCATAGAAAATAGGTGAGTGTTAACTTATTCTATTTAGTTCATTCAATATGGTCCTAGGAATCCTAATTGAATTGAATATCAACCTCAAAAGTGAGTCAATTATGAACAAGTAAGACCTAGGAAGGGTTCTTTTAAGCTTTCAGGGGTTCACCACCAAGAAAAAGCTTGGAATTATGCGATAGAAAGTTAGGGTATGTGTACTTGGAAGTTTTGGAAATGTAACTAGGATTCCTAAAATGCAAATAAGCTTTCAAAAAGTGCTATGGAGGACGAAGATGCCCTACTATTTTTTTTGGGAAAAAATGAGGAACCTTTGGATGTCAGAGCTAGATCTAAAAGAATTTCTGAAAAATAACCTCGGGAGGACTAAGATGCCTTAGGTGGCGACTTAGTCCCATTTTGAATTTCTAAAATCTCTGAATGTGGTCATGAGGTCCAATGTCTGCACTTCCTTCTTTTCACATCTTAGGTCTTGAATCTTCTAGATCTAGCCTGTAGATGAGTTTACGTGAATATGAGAACTTTGTGATGCAACATTGCAACTTTTCAACTTTTCACTTCAAATGATCTTCAAGTATTCAACCTAAATCAACAATCACAAACACACAAAAGGGGAAAAACTTGTTGATTGTTAGTAAATGGGGGTTTACCTTCATCAAACCCCTTCTTGGCGATTAAACCTTGAAATGAAATGAAATGAAATGGAGGGAAATGATAAATGAACAACATGAAATGTTACAACTCACCAAACCATTTCTATGAAGTCTGCAAACTTGTGTGAAATGGATAGCATGGATGTAGATCTTGAATCCAATAAGTGCTTGATAGATCTTGACTTGAATCAAAACCCTATGTCACAAATGTTAGCTCAAAAACACACATGATTCCACAATCTCCTTGATATGATGCTTAATCTTGATGATTTTTTCTTGATCTCATAAACTTGCCTTAGGAATGAATACTTGAATGCCTAGGTCAAAAATGAGTGAATGAACCTTGTATTTATACTTATCCATGCTTAATATCCAGAAATGACATCACAACAAGCTGAAATATGAATTCATTAATCAATGGAGGCTAGATCTTGCAAGAATGTAAAATTAAATCCCAAAAAAAGCTTAAGGCAAGTAAGATTCCCTAGGTGGCGTCTTAGTCCCAAGTCCTGAAAACTTAGGGCACAAACTCCAAAAAGAACCCATTTAAGGTTCCCTTAAAAAGGGGATCCCAATACCTTAGGGGGATAAAGATTCCCTAGGTGACATCTTAGTTCCAACCCAAAAATCAAGGAAACTCATCCAAAATCATTAGATTATCATTTAACCATTAATATTTGTCATGATTTGCTAGAGAAAGATGTAGTTTATAAGGTTTTTGGATGCAAAATAGGACCAATTAAGACATAAGTAAAGATAAATAAAGAAATTTGGGCCCAGAAAAGTGTGAAAATGCAAGGGTATGCATTTTCCTACACTAGATTTAGCCCCCACTTTAGTGAGAGGATGAACTTGCTTCAAAATCACACTAAAGTAGCCAACCATGCAATCAAAAGAGGCACAAATGTAAAAATGTTAGTAAGATAGGATGAAAATGACCAAGAGGGTGGCCAAGCCCCTAGGAACAAAATCCTATAGCAAACCAACATAGGGATTAATAACTCTCAAAATTGTACCCTTCTTAAGTTGCAGAACTTAGCATTTTGGAGTAACACGGGAACATTCCTAGGTTGTGGGTTAACTAAAGATGGAATGGACATCCAGATACATCTGGCTCCTAAATGGTAATCACCTAATTAACTATTCTAAATACTTTTAGAGGAAAATGTTAAGAAAGAAAACATAAACTGAAAAAACTAAAAAAAAACTGATAAAGTTGATGCACCAAACACTAACTATGACCTGTAAACTCAACTTACATACACAATTTCAAAAAATGATAAAGCTTTGCTAACAAAACTTAATTTTTGTATGTTTCTTGCATAAATGTTTCATAAGAAGGTTTTAATGCTAAAATTTTAGAAGGAAATAAATTTCACAACTAGAAGTATTTGCATCCTTAACACAGATTATAACTTGCAAAATATATACTCTTCTGCAAAAGGTGGAAACGTGAGACAAAAATACAAGGAATTAATAAAAATTCACAAGTAATATTATCTATCAAATAACATGCACGTGCAATAAAGCAAAAAAATGAGAATGCAAAATAACTAAATTCCATTGATATTCGAGGCACTCACTGGTATACATGTCAAAAGAGTTACAGAAAAATGCAGTATATCTCCCAAGGACTCTAGAAGTCACGAAGTAAAAAAAATAGAGCATAATCAAAACTGCCTCACAAAATGAATTGTGAAGGGACTATAAGCTTCACCAAGAGAATCCACCAAAATAGGGACTAAAAGCTTCTTGGTCGTGTGCAACAATAAAACCAAAAATTTAGCAACCATATCTTCTCTGAAAAGGCTCCAAAGCGCTGAAATGGTCAACTTTGACCGAGTACATCATGAAGGAATAATAAACCACCTCCTATATACCCTCATTCCCTCCAAAATATGAGTAAAATTTCATACATCTTCTCCCTTGGTAGACCAACTCCTTCAACCATTCCCTAGATGCTTGTAAAGGCATAAAAGATTAACTATATCCTCCTTAAGTCATTTAAAAAAGCATCATACTTCATTTTTGCATTAAAAATGCAACTTAACTAAGTGATTTACAACAAATCACTTTAACCAAATGCTTTACATTTCAAATCAACGCAAAAAATGAGGACAAGGTTCAACCATACATGAGTCAAAAGAAACGTTTTTATAAGTCTTAAAGAATCCTATGCATATGTGTAAAGGGAAAAGTTTACACATTAGGCATGAGCTTTTTACCACGAGCATACATTAGTTGGCGCAACATTTTTTTAAAATATAAGGGAAAAATACATTATTCCCATCAATATCTCTTAGGGTAAAAACCCTAAGAACCAAAAATGATGCAAAAAAAAAGATTACATTTCAGTTTTTACATTGACCTTTCTGGAGCCTTCATGCCCACTGACCTAGGGTTTCTATAGACTCATCCATGATGGATTCTGGCATCTCAAAGGGAATTTCCAATAGATTTATGTGAAAAAATTATTGAAAAACTCAAGGTGAGCTTTCTGTAAGCATATTTTGTCATTCTATTCCATTTTTTGTACAGAAAAATGCTCGAACTTGAGCTTGTTTGCTGGAAGATGAAAATACGTTTTAAATCTTGCTTTTCTCTTTCACTCTCAAGAATTCTTCTATATTTTATTGGAATTTTGTGGCATTTTGAATAATAATCTAAAGTTCCTCTATATATTAATTTTTTTCTTGCAAATACAAAGGAAAGTTTTCTTCAATGGTCGTGGCCATACATATTGTAGGTACCCAAAAAATTCATTCCACACTTAAGTTGTTCCTTCCATTTCTTGCATATCACTTGAGGTTTTGTGATAACACTTCATAGACTATGGCTTTTTGACTTGTTTCCTGCATTCCGTGTGTAATATTTCTTCATGGAAACTTGAACTCCTCTGACTTTTACCTTGATCTAAAATTAAAATGAGTTACATAATACAATAGTCGTGTCTATGTATTTCATTGTAGGTATATTAAGGCCACTTCTGGATTTGCTCGACCCATAACCAAGATTCTATACTTTGGTACTTCTCTTTATTTAAACCCTAACAAGAAACATGAGGGTTTTGGCCAACTTTCATGGCCTTTAGGATTTTTTCTTTCCTGCAAATGTTAAAGGGTTCCAACATAAACCCTAGCTCTGCATTTTATTCATTTCTAACCACAGTCTCAATACCCTATTTTGGGGTCTTCATTATTGCACAAAAAAATACTTATCTCATATGGGTTTTCCTATAACCCATGCCTTCCTTTTTTGTTCCATGATGTTGCTATAGCCATGGGACAGTCCTAGGGTTTGTTTGTGAGAGCACTCTTTTTCTATTTCATAACTTGCTTCAAAATCCTAAGACAAAAGAGGAGATATAATTTTTTTCTGCATTTAATCTTGCACAGACATTGGCATTTGGCTACTTGAAAATGAAGAACAAAAAACACCAATTATTTTTTAAGAACACTATCATGTATTCACATGTTTTCCATTCATCTGCTAGTTCATATGATTTCAAAAGCATTTAAGAATTCTTCTTGTTTTGTGCATAGTATTATTGACCTCTTGTACAATACATTTCTCACTATTTCATGATAACTTCATAATTGATTGTTATTCATAAGCATGATAAGGTAGTTTCTTGTTAAACTCTTGTGCACAAGATTGCATAATATTCTCTTTTCATTATACAGTGTTGTTTGTGAAAACAATAGTTCTTATTGTCATTGGAGATGAAACACTTGGAATAGTTTTGTCAGCCAGATGGATAGCTTTAATCAATATGAAAATGATTTAGAAACTTATCCTCAAGGGTTCCATAGGTGATCCAATATATGACTATCTCTCTCAAGTTAAAACAAAGAGTGGTATGTGATCAACCCTTGTGGGATCACATTTTACTCCACATGCTATGATCAAATGAAATAAACCAGCAACAAAGATTTCACCTCTACCCACACAATGAGCAAACATGTTAGATAAAAATAGAACATATGATAGATGTTTATTATAACCTTTCTATTTTCCTAGATATTTGTGGTATGGAAACTATTTTGATGCTTATGAGGATCAGGCTATATATTTATGGATATATTTATATATGTTTTCATATGTAAGGATTGGTGATCCATCATTTCTCTAACAAAATTTATCTCACACATGTAGGAATTCTTGGATCAATAGGGCAAGCAACAACTAGAGGTTGGATAAGTAGGAGAGGCTGAAGTTGATGAAAATAAACACAACTAGGATTCATCATTCAGGAAATGACAGGTCCCCTCTCTTTATATATGCATTCCTTCTCTCATGTATCTATAAATGTATAGTCTTTTCCTTTATTTTCATTCAAATAGTTAGTCTCATGGCTTGTGTGGGACACTATACATTTATGATTATCAATAAAGACTACTTTTGCAAAACAATTATTCACTCTTCCTTTTTGTATGCATTTTCATAATGTATTAATGTAATATAGTTGATAATATATTTTATGCATAAGGATATAACATAGTAGAGTAGAATGTACCTTTTATCTTTTCTTTGTAAACCAAACACAACTCTACTTGATTCAGCTAGTAGCTAAATTAGGTAACATTTTTGGCAACATCAACTATATGTTTTCCTATTGAACATATTAATCAGTTTTCTGTTCTTATCCATTGGGCATTGAGTCACTTATAAAACTGAAAAGGACTTGGCAAATAGTCTTGTACATTGCTGCAACTCATCAAACGATTGCATGATACATTGAAAGCTTATTCCAACAACTAAAACTTCAAATCAAAACTACACAATTGTGTAGAACAACAATTAGGGAATTAAAAATTTGCATTTAAACTAATGTGCAGCAACATTTATTGAAATTAAAAATCCTAAAGTGGCATATACAAGGTAGATCATACCTCAAAAAAGAGTTTTAGGTGTATCGCATTAACTAGGATAGGTAGAACTTCTCCATCATTTATCCATTAATGTTTCTTGGGATTTGCTAGAAAAAGATGTAGTTTATAAGGTTTTTGGATGCAAAATAGGACCAATTAAGACATAAATAAAGATAAATAAAGCAAGATGGGCCCAAACAAGTGTGAAAATGAAAGTGTAAGCATTTTCCTACACTACATTTAGCCCTCATTTTAGTGAGAGGATGAACTTGCTTCAAACTCACACTAAAGTAGCCAACCATGCAATCAAAAGGGGTTCAAATGTACAAATGTTAGTAAGATAGGATGAAAATTACCAAGAGGGCAGCCAAGCCCCTAGGATCAAGATCCTATAAAAAACCAACATAGGTATTGTTAACTCTGAAAACTACACCCTTGATAAGTTGCAAAAATTAGCATTTTGGAGTAACATGGGAACATTCCTAGGCTATGGGTTATCTAAAGTTGGAATGGACATCCAGATACAGCTAGCTCCTAAATGGTAATCACCTAACTAACTATTCTAAAGACTTGCAAAGTAAAATGTGAAGAAAGAAAATGTAAACTGAAAATAAACTGAAAAGAAAACTGATAAAGGTGATGCACCAAATACTAAGACCTGTAAACTCAACTTACATACACAATTTCAAACAATGACAAAGATTTTCTTACACAACTCATTTTTTGTATGTTTCTTGCATAAATGTTTCACAAGAAGGTTTTAATGCTAAACTTTTAGAAGGAAAGAAATTTCACAACTAGAAGTATTTGCATCCTTAACACAGATTATAAACTCCAAAATATATACTCTTCTACAAAAGGTGCAAACATGAGACAAAACTACCAGGAATTAAAAAAAAATTCACAAGTAATCTTATCAATAAAATAACATGCACACAATAAATCAGAAAAATGACAATGAAAAATAGCTAAATTTCATTGATATTCAAGGTACTCACTGGTATACATGTCAAAAGAGTTATAGAAAAATGCAGTATATCTCCCAAGGACTCCAAAAGTCACTAAGTAAAAAAAAATAGAGCATAATCAAAACTACCTCACACAATGAATGGTGAAGGGACTATAAGCTTCACCAAGAGAATCCACCAAAATAGGGACTAGAAGCTTCTTGGTCATGTGCAACAATAAAACCAAAAATTTAGCAACCATATCTCCTCCAAAAGGGCTCCAAAGTGCTGAAAAGGACAACTTTGACCAAGTACATCATGAAGGCATAATAAACCACCTCCTATATACCCTCATTCCCTCCAAAATATGAGTAAATTACCCTACATCTTCTCCCTTGGTCGACCAACTCCTTCAACCATTCCCTAGATGCTTCCAAAGGCATAAAAGCTTAACTATATCCTCCTTAAGTAATTTACAAGGCATCATACTTCATTTTTGCATTAAAAATGGCACTTAACTAAGTGATTTACAACAAATCACTTTGACCAAATGCTTTACATTTCAAATCAATGCAAAAAATGAGGACAAGGTTCGACCATACATGAATCAAAAGTAAAGGGAAAAATTTACACATTAGGCATGATCTTTTTACCATGGGAATACATTAGTTGGTGCAAAAAAAATAAAAAAATATAAGGAAAAAATACCTTATTCACATCAGCATCTCTTAGGGTAAAAACCCTAAGCAACAAAAATGATGCAAAAACAAGAGATTACATTTCAGGTTTTACACTGACCTTTCTGGAGCCTTCATGCCCACTGACCTAGGGTTTTTGGAGACTCATCCATGATGGATTTTGGCATTTCAAAGGGATTTTCGAATAGATTTATGTGCAAAACTTTGTTAAAATCTCAAGGTGAGCTTTCTGTAAGCATATTTTGTCATTTTATTCTATTTTCTATAGAGAAAAATGCTCGAACTTGTGCTTCTTTGTAGGAAAATGAAAATATGTTTTAAATCTTGCTTTTCTCTTTCATTCTCAAGAATTATTCTGCATTTTACTTGGCATTTTGTGGCATTTTCAATAGGAATCTCAAGTTCCTCTGTATATTAGTTTTTTTGTTTGCAAATACAAAGGAAAGTTTTCTTCTATAGTCACAACCATACATATTGTAGGTACCCAAAAAATTCATTCCACACTTAAGTCATGCCTTCCATTTCTTGCATAACAGTTGAGGCTCTCTAATAACACTTCATAGACTATGGCTTTTTAACTCATTTATTGCATTCCGTGTGTAATATTTCTTCATGGAAACTCGAGCTTCTCTGACTTTTACCTTGCTCTAAAAATAAAATGAGTTTCATCATACAATAATTGTGGCTATGTATTTCATTGCTGGTATATTGAGGTCACTTCTAGATATTATTCACCCGTAACCGAGCTTCTATACTTCGGTACTTCTCTTTATTCAAAACCTAACAGGAAACATGAGAGTTTTGGAAAACATTCATGTTCGTTAGGGTTTTTGGTTTCCTCCAAATATTAAACGGTTCCAACATAAACCGTAGCTCTACATTTTATTCATTTATAGCCACAATCTCAATATCATATTTTGGGGTTTTCATTATTGCACAAAACAATACTTATCTCATCTAGGTTTTTCTAGAATTTGTGCTTTCAATTTTTGTTCCATGATGTTTCCATAGCCATGGGACGACCCTAGGGTTCATTGGTGAGAGAACTCTACTTCTATTTGGGTATGTGCAAGATCATCGTAGAAAAATAAGGCCCTTAAGTGGCAATGAAAATTCAAAAAAATCAGAGTTTGGCAACTTGACGTAGAAATTTTGAATAAGTTATCCATATTATTTCAAAAATATGTAACAATAGAATTTGTATCAAATTGAATGTTGTTTCTAAACTACTAGGTTTTTTTTTTTAAATCTATTTGGTTAAAATTTGAAATATCGATGTAATAGTACATAAATTTTAGGGGAAAAATAAGAAGTTGGTGTCTGTCTGACCACCCTAACCACAATAAAATGATAATATTTTCTTATAATATTTTGGATATAAGTAGAGGACTCATGTCCCGATGTGATGTATATTTTTTTGTAATTTTTTTCCAAGTAAATATTTAATTATGAATTTTTTATTATAAATTTTTAAAAATATAAAAACTCATATGTATGACCACCTTAACTTGGTCAAAACTTCATGAAATTCAATTTTTTTTTTAATCCTATAGTATGCAAAGCATAGAATGTGACACATGTTTCAGATTCAAAAAATGTGATACCGTTTGAAAGCTATAGATGTTTTTCAATCATCCTATCAATCAGGACTTTAGTCATAATTCAAATAGAAAATAAATAATAATAATTTATTAAATTCAAAGTAAAACATAATTTATATTGGTGGAAAGCTAAGAATCTCCTCTAAAAACTCTTTTCATTTCATCAATTTTAAGTAAAAAAAAGGTTGTCAACCATAGGGGTCATCATATCACTTACACATCGCCACTTTTTGGCCCATCATGATCCAGCACATACCTATTTCATAACTTGCTTCAAAACCCTAAGACAAAAGAGGAGATAGAAATTCTATTTTCTGCATTTAATCTTGCACAGACACTAGCATTTGGCTCCTTGAAAATGAAGAACAAAAAACACCAATTATTTTTTAACACTATCATTTCTTCACATGTTTTCCATTATCTGCTAGTTCATATGATTTCAAAAGCAGTTAAGAATTCTACTTGTTTTTGTGCATAGTATTATTAACCTCTTGTACAATACATTTCTCACTATTTCATGATGACTTCATAATTGATTTTTGTTCATAAGCATGATAAGGTAGTTGTCTGTTCAACTCTTGTGCACATGATTGCATAATCTTCTTTTCATTATACAATTTTTTTTGTGACAACAATAGTTCTTATTGTCATTGGAGATTAAACATTTGGAATATTTTTACCAGCAAGATGGCTAGCTTTAATCAATATGAACATAATTTAGAAACTTATCCTCAAGGGTTCCATAGGTGATCCAATCTATGACTATCTCTCTCAAGTGAAAAATAGAGTGGTATGATGGGCTCAACCCTTGTGGGGTGCCATTTTACTCCACATGCTATGATCATATGAAACAAACCGGCAACAAAGATTTCACCTATACCTGTAGAATGAGCAAACATGTTAGATAAAAATAGAACATATGATAGACATTTATTATAACCTTTCTATTTTCCTAGATATTTGTGGTATGCAAACTATTTTGATGCTTATGAGGATTAGGCTATATGTTTGTGGATATATTTATATATGTTTGCATATGGAAGTATTGGTGATCCATCATTGCTCTAACAAAATTTCTCTCACACATGTAGGAATTCTTTGATCAATGGGGAAAGCAACAACTGGATGTTGGATAAGAAAGAGATGTTGAAGCTGATGAAAAGAAACACAACTAGGATTCATCATTAAGGAAATGATGGGTCCTCTCTCTTTATATATTCATTTCTTCTTTCATGTATCTATAAATGTATAGTCTTTTCCTTTATTTGCATTCAAATAGTTAGTCCCACAGCTTGTGTGCGACACTATATATTTATGATTATCAATAAAGACTACTTTTGCAAAAACTTATTCACTCTCTTCTATGTTTAATGCATTTTTAGAATGTAATAATGCAATCTAGTTGATAATATATTTTATGCATATGGATACAATATAGTACAGTAGAATGTACCTTTTATCTTTTCTTTGTAAAACAAACACAACTCTACCTAATTTAGCTGGTAGCTAAATTAGGTAACATTTTTGGTGACATCTACTATATGTTTTCCTACTAAACATCTTGACTAGTTTCTCGTGCTTATCCATTGGGCACTAAGTCACTTAGAAAACTGAAAAGGACTTAAAAAGAGTTCTTGTACATTGCTACAACTCATCAAACAAGTGCATGATACCTTAAAAGCTTATTCCAACTACCAAAACATCAAATCAAAACTACACAATTGTGCATAACAACACTTAGGGAATTAAAATATTGCATTTAAAATAACGTGGAACAATATTTATTGAAATTAAAAATCCTAAAGTGGCATATACAAGGTAGATCATACCTCAAAATAGAGTTTGGGGTGTATCCCATTAACTAGGATAGGTAGAACTTCTCCATCCATTTTTGAAAATTGAAAAACATTATGCTCTTTAAACTCAGTAATGAAAAATGGGCCCCTCCACATACTATCAAACTTGGTGTGCTTTCATGGCCTACTCTTTAATTCATCCCACTTAAGCACAACATCAACCTTTTTAAATGTCCTAGGTGTTACTTTCTTGTCAAAAACTCTCTTTATTCAGAGTTGATGAAACTCCATTTCTTTCATGGCTTTGTCTCTTGTTTCTTCTAGCTCCATGAGCTATGCATATTTGACAGCCATTGGATCCTCCCCCTCAAACATCTCAAGATGGTTCATAACATCAAGAGCTGGGAACTCAATAGATAAAGGTAGTCCTGCCTCTTTCCCATATACTAGCATATAAAGGGAATTTCCAATGGATATTTTTGGAGTTATTTTATCTACCCACAAGGAATATTTCAACTTGGTGTGCCAAGTTCTTCGGTTATCATCCATTGTTCTCTTAATAATTCTGATCAGGTTCTTATTTTTTTTATTTAGCCAAACTATTACCTTGTGGGTAATAGTTTGATGATGTATTCAAGGGAATACCATTTCCGACAGCCCAATCACTCACCCTCATTCAAACAAATTCTAAGGCATTGTCTGAAATAATCAATTCAGGCACACCAAATCTGGTTACCAAATCATCATAAAAGTTGAGAACAATAGTTTCATTAGATTCTTTTAAAACCAGAACCTCAGAACATCTAGTAAAATAGTGGGTTGCAGTGAGGACCCATCTATGACCTGAACTAGAAGGTGGGTTAATAGGTCTTATAAAGTTAATTCCCCATCTCATAAAAGGTTGTTCCACTTATATAGGTTGCAAAGGAAAAGCTGGCAACCTCGCTTTTCCTGCAAACAAGACACACTTAACACATTTTCTTGCCCAAGAATGGCATCCTTGAAAAGTCTTGGCCAATAGTAGCTAGATCTCATGATCTTCCAAGCTGTGGTTCTTGGGGAAAAATATCCACCATATGTACCATCATGAAACTCATGACAAAATTTATCAATCTGATCATTATCAATGCATCTTAGTAACACACCATTATGATCCTTTCTAAACAACACATTATTAACCAACACATAAGGAATTTACTATAACTTGAAATGCCTCCTTTTTTCTCTATCTAAACCTTGTGGGCACTCACCAATTTGCAAAAAATGAACCATATCTTGCATCCAACTTTCACCCAACACAAATGCAACAATCTGAGGTTCATTTATGACCAAAATCACCACCTTATCTATTTCTTGCTCATCTTCAGATCTAGTAGCCAACTGTTCACACATCCCTTTACCCCTTACAAGCTTGGTAATTTTGATGTCAATATCATATTCCATGAAGTTCGTAATCCAACCTTCTCTCTTTTCATTCAAGTCTCTTCTCAAAAGGAATTCCTTGACAATAGGATGGGAAACCATGAGATGAACCTTGTTAATAGAAATCAAATGCTTGAACTTTTTTAGACTTCTGATAATAGAAAGTACATGATTTTCTACAAAAGTATACCTCTGCTCATAGTCTTCTAAACCTTGACTGAAAAAAGCAATAGGCTGTTCTAAATTATCATCATTTTGTTGTACCAACATAGTAGAAATGGTGTCTATGCTACCGAAGTCATACATAATAAAATCCTTTGAAAATTAGGATTTACCAAAGTGGGAGCTACTAATAATGCCTCCTTGATTTCTTTAAAACTATGCTTGACTTCTTTGGTCTAACTAAAAATTGCGTTCTTTTTCAACATAGCATAATGGCTTCAAAAGATTTGCAATATCTAGAATGAATCTTCTCAAAAAATTAATTCTGCAAATAAATCTTTGCAACCCCTTTTTATGGCTGGGTAAAGGAAAGGCTAAGATAGCACTTACTCTTTCTAGACCAATGGTAATCCCATGTTTTGACACTATATGTCTAAGAATATTGCCTTCATGTACAACAAAAATACATTTTTTGGGGTTGAGGGATATACCAAACTCCCTACACCTTTCAAATACTTGTTTCAAATGGGATAAATGCTCATCTACATTTTTAGAAAACATTATTATATCGTCAAGGTAATGAGCACTAGCTTATAGATCAACCCTTAGAATTCTATGTACATGGCCTTCTAAAAGGTGGCACCAACATTTGATAGGCCAAATGGTATAATTTTATAGGACATAGTTCCCCACTTTGTGGTAAAAATAGTCTTAAATTGATCCTCTTCCTTTACTAATACCTGGTTATAAACAAAATAACCTTCAAGCAAGGAAAACCTTTCAGAACCAACAACAACTTGAAGGATCTACTCCATAGAGGGTAGCGGGTAATGATATTTTAATGAGGCTCTATTGAGGTCTCTAAAATCTACACATAACTTAATATCTCCATTTTTATTTCTAACTAAGACAAGGTTAGAAACCCATGATGTATGCTCAACTGGAAAAATTATGCCTCCCTCAATTAGCTTGGTCAACACTTTTATCATAAGACGCTCAAATTTGGAATTTAAAGGCCTCTATTTCTACCTAACAAGTTTTTCATTTGGATCTAATTCTATATTATGTTCAGAAATTTGGGGATCAAAAACCTTTAATTATGAACACTCCCATGCAAAGACATCATTAAATTCTTGACAAAGTGCAATAAAGGCTTGTCTATCTTCATGGGAACAAATCTTACCAATTTTAAGGAGCCTACCTTTAAATATTTCAAGCTCTTCATAATGTTCCTATTTGATCTACATATTGGTCTTTCCTTTCTTTAGGTGATCATTAGTACTAAAAATCGATTCCAAGGTAACTAGACCCTTGGGCAGCTTGTTTGTCCTTAACTGAATAACCTGGTCATCATATTGCTACTTAAATTTCTCCTCGTTTAACACTGAGAACTCATCCTCTTTGAGTAGAAAACTCAATACCTACTCATCATTCTCAAAAAAAATTCAATGAATGTTTTTATCAGGAATAGATGGTCTTACAACAACTTTAACATACTATTGCACTTGGGTATGTGCAGGATCATCATGGAAAAAATAGGCCCTTAAGTGGCAATAAAATTCCAAAAAATAAGAGTTAGGCAACTTGACATAAAAAATTGAATAAGTTATCTATATTATTTCAAAAATATGTAAGAATAGAATCTGTAGCAAATTGAATGTATTTTCTAAACTACTAGGTTTAAAAAAAAAAAATCTATTTGGTGAAATTTTGAAATCTCAATGCAGTAGTACTTTCAAGGAAAAAATAAGTAGGTATTTGTCTGACCACCCTAACCATAATAAAATGATAATATTTTTTCATAATATTTTAGATATAAGTAGAGAATTCATGTCCCAATGTGATGCATATTTTTTGGTAATTTTTTTCCAAGTAAATAATTAATTATGATTTTTTTATTACAACTTTTAAAAAATATAAAAACTCGTATGTCTGACCACCTTAACTTGGTCAAAAGCTCATGAAATTCAATTTTTCTTTTTCTAATCCTATAGTATGTGAAGCATAGAATGTGACACATGTTTCAGATTCAAAAAATGTGATACCATTTGAAAGCTATATATGTTTTTCAATCAGCCTATCAATCATGACTTTAGTCATAATTCAAATAGAAAATGAATAATAATTATTTATTAAATTCAAAGTAAAACATAATTTATATTGGTGGAAAGCTGAGAATCTCCTTTAAAAACCCTTTTCGTTTTGTCAATTTTGGGTAAAAAAAAGTCGTTAGCCACATGGGCCAGCATATCACTTACATATCACCAAATTTTGGCCCATTATGGTCCTTCACATACCCACTTTTTCTTTCTTAATATCATTAGGTATGTCAAATTGAGCACCTATTGTTGCTAGCCTATCTACATGCTTATTTTGACTCCTAGGAATAGAAATCAGATTGAAAGCCTCAAATTATTCTATCATATCCCACACCCTATGCTTGTAAGACTTAATCACATCATTTTTATTCGCATTCAAGCCTCTTACCTGGTTAACTATAAAATCAATGTCCCCAAATACCTGTAGGCAGTTAACTTCCTTTTCCTTGCCCATTCTAAACCCTAAATCAAACCTTCATATTTAGCAGTATGGTAAGAATAGGAAAATGAAAAATGGAATGTTGAATAGTATTTTTCACCTTATGGGGATACAAGCATTACACCCCCACTAGCTCCATTCTTGCTTTTAGAGCTATCAAAAAACATTTTTCATACCTCATTCTGTTGTTCTAGTTTTTGATCAACCTTCTTTTCAAGGTTTGGAATAACAAAATCTGGCTCATGCATCATGTATACACCCGAGTCTCTATCTTTAATGTTCTTACCTAGTTCATCTTCTACATTTTATATTTCCCACTCATTCACAAGGATATTTGGGATATCCTCAGTCTGAGTACTTGGTTCTTGAGCAATAACATGCTCATTACTATAAAAAACAACACAGTTGGCATTTATGGCACTTTGGACATAGGGATCAATATGGTCTTTAGCAAGTAATTAAGACTTAATGGTTACTTTTGTCTCGTATCTAGTCCTAAATAACATGTGGGACCAATCTAAGGATAAATAAACCCCTATTTTAGTAGTGAAATCCCTTGACAAACACAAGGAAACATATGATGGAAAATCAATAACAAATATGTCTTGAGGGATTGAAAAGTTTGGGAAGGCAGGTAAGGTAAGGCTTGTATCCTTAATGACACCTACAATGTTAATGGCTGACTCATCAAGTTGGACTACTCCCTTTTCAAGAGGTTGATATTTCAAACCTAACCTATCAACAATCTATTTGGGAATAAAGTACCTACTTGCCCCTGAATCCACCATACAATTGTGAACCAATTTATCCCCTATTATCAAAGATACATAAAAATGGGGGTTTGACATCTTTACTTGGCTACTTACTATTGTCTTGATGTCTATTTGTAAAAATAGCCTTAACTTGGTCAACTGGAACATCACTTGAAACACTTAAATCAGACAAAGCGGATCGCAATAAATATTTTTGGCCTGGGATGGACAAGGAACCCTACATAGACATAGTCACATTCATTTTCCTCATGTGCTCAACAATGCTGAAAGGTGCAGTAGTGTTTACCTTTTGGTGAGTCATTATAGAAGCAAGGTCTACTTGCAAGTGAGATGATTGGGGTTGATTCCTAGGCTACTCCTTGGTAGCACCTTGCGCATTTCTTTGAAATATGCATAGCACTTGAGAGGTGGATGGGCCAGCAACTTCCTTTTCTTTGTTTGTTTATTTTTCAATTTCAAAAGCCCTCTTCTTGGCTCTAGTATTAGCTTCTATTGGAGAATCATCTATGTTCACTCCACAAAATTCTTCCCCTTGCCAATTCAGGATAGTTGTATCATGTGGAGGGAGATTTTGTTGTTTTGGAGATTCATCATTAGAAACATTCTATGTACTTGAAACATTCTACACAATCAAAGCTTGATTGATAACCCCATTTGAACATGTAGCTTGATTATGAGGTTGGTTGTAGGGGAGGCACCAATCATAATCAGCTACAAGGTTATTCTGTATAGGTACAAGATCCCTAGTTGAACTAATTAGAGCTGGATTGTATGGCTGAAAATGCCTTGGATTGAGATTGAGATTCTTCCTTGCACATTAGTTGTTTCCCTGATATGGCTACCTATTAGCTTGATAAGGTTGGTTATTTCCTTGACCCTGGGACTGATATGGCTTGAATTTTTTAAACTGTTGCTTCTTCATGGTCACTAACTCATTTCCAAAACAATAAAGTAAACCTTTTATTTCCTACAACTCAGGAGATTGGGTTGGGATATGCTTTTCTTGACTATCAAGAGCTGGTAATGCTGGGACAACGAGTATAGGAGAAAAATGTGGTATTTGCGAAGGCATGGAAGGCTGAATTTCTTGGAAAATGGGAATTGGTGGTCTAGGTGCTATCTTACCCACTTGGATAAGACTATTTTCTACCCTCACTACAATGTCAAATGTAGCTAGTAGAGAAGTATCTCTCATGGATTGTATCATAACAAAGATATCACTATTAAGAGCCTTTAAGTAATAAAGAGATGCATACTCTGGAGAAGGTCTTATCATAATAGGAATCCTATTCCATGTCTTCTAAAAATGGAAGTTGAAATACGAAATTTTCTCCTGAGGATCTCTCCTAATTGTAGTAATTTTATCAACTAATGACAATTGATTAGACTTGTCCTCGGACTACTTGTTCAATGCTACTCCCAACTCATCCCAATTCACTATAGAACCAACTGCCAAACCCCTAAACTAGTCAAGAGCTTTTCCATTTAGTAAAGTAGCTAGCAACCTCACTACAACATTTCCTTGAGTGATGTGATGGACTCCATATAGTGAGGCCATATCCCTGATATGCTCAATGGGATTATTTTCATCCTCCCTTGTGAAAAAAGGAAAGAAATTTAACGTGCCCATAGGAATATCATTGTATTGTTGCAAGTTAAGTGGGATACCTCCATTAAATGGAACAAAAGGTTGATTCCTTTGTGCAACCATTGGATTGGATTGAACTAGATTAATAGGCATAGAAACTAAAGGTATTGATACACTTGCTACTGCTGTTACTGGTTTGAAACTAGGTGGTGTTGATTGAACTCTTTTTGATGAAATAGGAGCTCATTTTACTATTCTTCCACTCCTCCTAGGTGGTGAAAGTTGCAAGTATTCAAAAGGAATACCACTTCTTCTTGTTTATATCCTATTCATATGTTGTTCTAAACTTGTTTCTACTAACTTCCACCATCAGAGCCGCCAAATATGTAGATTTAACCTCTCAAAAGGTCTGAACACACTGCCAAAACTGTTAACACTCAAAACTACACCCTTGCTAAGTTGTAGAACTTAGCATTTTGGAGTAACATAGGTACATTCCTAGGCTATGGGTTACCTAAAGTTGGAATGGACATCTAGATATGGCTAGCTCCTAAATGGTAATCACCTAATTAACTATTCTAAATACTTGCAGAGGAAAAGGGGAAGAAAGAAAACATAAACTAAAAAAAAATTTAAAGGTGATGCACCAAAGACTAACTAAGACCTATAAACTCAACTTACATACATAGTTTCAAACAATGACAAAGCTTTACTTACACAACTCAATTTTTGTATGTTTCTTGCATAAATGTTTCACAAGAAGGTTTTAATGCTAAACTCTTAGAAGGAAATAAATTTCACAACTAGAAGTGTAGACACTAAATATTGTCCTAGGCCTACGACTCTTAACTTATACATAATTATTACATCTTCATTTCTCACAATTAAATAATGTTAATTATTTAATTATTTAATAAAGTCTTATGTCCTCTATTAATTAAATAAATTTAATTATTTAATTAATTCATTCTCACCTTTATTATTTCTTGATTAATTAAATAAATATTATTTATTTAATTACGTTCCTAATTCAAAATATTTTCTATTAAATAATAATTTTAAATTATTAAATTATTCCTTAGCATTTTCTCCATTTAATTAAATAAATCTCTATTTATTTAATTTAATCCTAAAATATCGAATGTTGAATTAAATTATTATTTAACTCATTAAAAGGTTTATCTCTGGCATATTCCTCTGTGATTAGATAATCTATTTGTTATCTAATTAGTCATTTATCACTTAAGTCCAGATAGAATTAGACTATTCAATTATCTAGTAATTTAATATCTGATTGTTTCTAACAAACAAACTTTCTATCTTAATTAGTCAATTATCTAGATTTATTCTTATCTTCTATGTGCAAACCTTTATTAATTAAATAACTTTAATTATTTAATTAATTTATTCTCACCTTATATCTATTTCAATCTTTATCATTACATGCAGTCTTTATTCTTCTAGTTTCCACTAAAGATTAAATTATTATTTAATTTAATCTCAATCATTTATGATTTTTCACTCGCACTAATATAACCCTAATCTTAATGCATGTCACATCTTTTAATCTTAGTCGTCGGTTTATCTTTTAATCTGAGCCAATCATTCAAAAGTCAATTTTCTATAAATTGGCTTTATCTTCATCATTATTACATCTCCTGAAATATTTAGACTTTTTGGAAGTAGCTTTAAGAATCTTCAGCGTTTTGCTAATCATTATCAATAGGCCATATTTGCATATTTAAGAGAAATCTGAGGGCAATTATCATACAATGACAAAATGAAGAAGTGCAATGAAGGTGATTCATGGAATGATTGAGACTTTTGGTGAGATTGTTTTTTTATTTATTCCTTTTATATTTCCATCGTTCTTTGTTGTTAGTGTAGGTTTTCATTTGAGTTTATTGCATTGTATTGCTTAATATTTCTTGTTTTCCTTATGTTACATTGGTGAACCCAATGTGAAGACATTGTCTTAGAAAAAAATTCATAGGAATTTTGAATGTTGCAAGTATAGGTATGACGTGATGCATCTGTAGCATAAAATGACACAATTGACCCGATGAGTCGCATATGAATTTTCGTGATGCATCTAACATTTTACAATACATTTGTGCCTCCTTGTGACACATTTGACTGGTATAAAAAAAATATGATGTCTGAATTCTGAATTTGAATTTGAATTGCAGTTTTATATTACGACTAATTCATATTTTGCAACACATGTTCTTAAGGAGTTAATATAGTGTTTGTAGGATGCTTTGTAGAAGGAAAATATATAAAAAGTGTTTGCAGGATGATTGATGAAGACAAATATCATACTACTAATGAATTATTTTGTAGAATTCTTGTCGAAGATTATTTTCAAATATATTGTCTTATTAGATTAGATAATTCTTTCATTTGGTGCTTAAAATAAATCACTATTCTCTGTGTTTGGTGCATTTGCACATTCTGTTAGCTTAGAACCTGATTTGATAACAAAAGTATCCTCTCCCCTTGAGCACTTGTGTGATCCTAGGTGTAAGAGAGATTGTTATCAACTCTAGATTTGGGCCTGCTTTGGTGGGAAAAAGTACTCACCCCAAAGTGACTCAAAATTGATGATGAACTAAAGCCAAGCTACTCCTGACCGGTATACAAATTTTAATGTTGAGGAAAACTTAGCATTACAATACTTCTTGTAGACAAGCAAGTGATAGTGATTCCCTCAGTACCCTTGTGGTGCATCAAAACCTATAGAGGGTAACCTCTACAAGCTAGGAAGCCTCCTTATCAGAGCTAATCTTGCCTCTTATGTTGCCTTTTGAATGGGTGCCCTTACTAAAATATAATTGTTTTTAGATTAACCCAAAATCCTTCTATTTATTGGTGCAAGAGGTCGGACCTCTAAAGCCATCAAACATACATGTGATTCTTAGTAGAGATGAAAAGTTCATCATGGGAGATTCATGAGAACTGAAGCTTGGTTGACCCAAGAAGTGAGTGTCATGTAAGGGGGAGCCACTGTGGTCAAGCTTCTAATCATCCGCTCTAAATAAGCATAGCTGGGGAATCCCAAGTGAGAATTCAACAAATATTGTCATTTCCAGCGTTAGGATTGTACTTGTTGTAGTTAGGGAAAATCGGATATAAAACTAAAACAAAAAATATGAAAACCTTAACAAGCACAATAGAGTACAAGCAAGCATGAAATGAAAACAATAAAATAAAGCAAACTGATCTTCAAACTTGAATTGATTTATCTCCATTGCTCTTCTCCACCTGCATGAGAATGCAAGATTTTGAAGGATTGAAGTATTTGATATGTTGATTGCTCATTTTTGTAGCATAACGATATGATGAAGTTAATAGAAGAAAATAGATAGATAGATAGATAGAAATTTTGGCAGAGTAAGGATGCTGAAAGAGGATCCTCTAAATGACTTGTGAAAGGCTTGATTTATAGGAGAAGGCTGATTTGATTCGATGGTCAAGATTAAAATTCAAATTTGTGATATGTATGGCTAGGATTAAAAGTTTATTTTAGTGTCAATGACGCACATTAAGTGGATTATGACATGAGACCAAAATTAGGATGTGAGGAAATAAGTGGGATTCTATTCTTTATTTTGGAAGAAAAGATGCTTATGATGCGCAATGAATGGGGGTAGAAATAGGATGTGAGTGGGAAACTCATAATTTAAATAATAAAATTATTTAAATTATTTATGCATGTGAAGAGTTGTAGTCATGTGACACATGTTGCAATGTGACAATAAGTGAGGGATTAATTCAAATATTTAATTTGAATTATTTTGAGACATGTGAAGGGGGAATTTATTTAATTAATTAGGAAGGTGATTAAGTGGAATAAATGGGATAAGTGGGATAATGTAATGACCTAGGATAAAATATTATAAAATGTCTTACAAGGTCATGCATCGACTAGGTAATATTATGACATGGACAATTTTGGGTGTCTACACTTGTCTTCTAGAATTATACACATTCAGTTTCATCAAACCTAAAACACAATATTTCTTGATTGTCTTTATTTTCCAAAATTTGATAAAAAATAGACTGAGTCAAATCTAAAATTTACCAGAAAACCACATCTATTAACTAGAAACTCACATTTGTCAAACTGAGCTGCATCTGTTTACTAGTAAACTACATCTATCAAACTCAGCTACATCTGTTTACTAATAAACCACATCTTATTGAGTCACATCTGTTTACAAATAAACTACATTTTCTTTTATTGATTCACATATGTCAAACCTACTAACACTTCTGATACTAGAAAACTGCATTTGAAATCCTTTGTGATGCATCTGAACTTTTGATTTGCATTCATAGTCTAGAACAATGCATATGCCTGTCACAGACCTAGGCCATATTTTACTAGTAAACAACATCTTAGACTGGAAACCACATCTGACAAACACTATGACGCATCTGATTTTGGGAGCTGCAATTGTAGTCTAAAATGACACATCTTCCTATCATAGACTTGACACATAGTTTACTAGAAAACCGTACATGACTCTAAGAACCGCATCTGTTAATTTATGTGACACATCTATTATCCTGAACCGTAATTGCCTAATTACCAAAAAAATGAATTTCACCATCACAGCCCAAGGTCAAATTGTAAAAAATAGTCTCTGATTATCCTTTCACAGTGACCCTTGAACAAAAACTATAAATCTTCACTCATAATAGTCACCATTGAATTTATAGTATCATTTAGTCATAGCAATAGTCATATCAACTAAAAACACTACATTTTAGCAGTCTTCATAATCTTTAGATCAATCGAACTTTTAGGATAGTCACATTTGCAGATTTTAGAATAGGAAAACTTCCCATGCTTGGGATAAACCCTTGCTTCAACCAAAATTTTCATTGAATCTAATCACTTGTCACACATATATTTTTTCATTTTCATGAGTCTTTACAGCTCATCAATCTAGTTTGGGAGCTCACCTTATCTCTTAGTCTTAGTCTTGCAAAAGGTCCCTTGAAAAACTAATTTGAAGCCTTGGTTAAAATTTAGATGGTTGGTGACCTCTTTCCCAAGATCTCCCAAAGTTGATCAATTTAACATACTTAGACATAGTCATTCTAGAACATCATAAAGCATTTAGTGTCTCTTATATAAAAAAAATAATCCAAAAATATAGACTAAACCATATCATTCGTAGACATGGTCGAAACAAGGTTCAAAAAGAAACAAAGAGAAATGGTTGATCCACAAGACTACATCAATCCTTTCTCAAACATACCATCAAGGACATCAAGACCTCACAAAGCCTTATTGGAAAAATTTTTCACTAGAGACCCACAAGGATAGATTTTGTAGAAGACATAGACATTGTTGTCCAAGATCCAGAATTTGTATATTTTGTAGATGAGTGTTTGGAAAATGATTCTCAAATATATCTAGTAAAATTGTTAGTAGAAGGTGCCACATTACCTCCTATATTTGACATCCACACATTGAGAACTTAATCTACTCAAGGGACAAAAACCATAACATCTAGTGTCTTTATTCCTCAAATAACTATGGCTATACCATCTGGAATACCAACCCAAATTGCCAAAATAGTACATAAAACACCATTTAGTACATTGAGCATGACACAAGGCCTTAGTTTTTCTGTAGGAGCATCATTGTCAAATCCGTTTTACACTAATACGGGAAGTAAAAGGCCTAGAATTAGCATAAAAATGACAAATGATATACCACATATCAACACCACTAGCTCCATTCCACAAATAGGGGTTATACAAATATGACACATACCTACACTGAATCATAATCCATCACAAAAAATTGGGTTTCAAAACACTTACATAGACCCCAACAATGCAGCCAACATGTATTTGACACAGATAGATGTTTTACAAACACAAATGCAATCCCTTCAACAAAAAATGCACAACATGGCAATGTTTGGAAAATGGACCTTTTCAACACAATATTTATGTCCATGTCCCTTTGACAAAGCTTTATACATGACACCCTTCCCACATGAATATGTTATACCAAATTTTACTAAGTATAATGGGAAGCATAATCCTCTAGAACATATAAGGGAATTTTCCACAACATGCATGGACGTCGCATATGACCCCTCGTACCTTATGATATTTTTTTCACAAACCCTCGTGGCGATAGCATTGGAATGGTTTTCTAAACTTCCATATGGTATAAGGTCATGGGGTGAATTTTCTAAAAAAAATATTGAACATTTTGTCTTTAACATTGAAAACGAAATCATGATAGCTTCCTTATATCACACCACACAAGAGGAAGGAGAAAACTTTATCACCTTCTTCCAGAGATGGAGGAGTCTAGCTAGTTGATGCCCTGTTGAAATACCTGAAAAATAAAAGGTCACTATATTCCTAGAAAACATTAATTCAATATTGAGAAGTGAACTAAGAGTATGATTGTTGTACTTCTTTTGTGGAACTAGTACAAAAAGGCAAGGTAAACCCATAATAGTGGTGTACAATTTTTATGAAGAATGAAATTTGAGAAAATTCTCACGCATTGAAAATTTCATGTTTTAAAGGGTTTGTTCGAACTAGGGGGTTCGCACAAACCCAAAAGAGGGGTTCGATTGAACCTCTAGTTTGAGTGAACCCCCTTTTGCATGGTGGGTTTGTTCAAACCCTGTGATGCCATGTTCTCTTATGGGGAATTCAAAAAAAGTGGGGGTTCGAGCGAACACCCCTTTACCCTTTCAAGCGAAGGGGGGTTCGTTTGAAGGGGGGTTCACTCGAACCCCCCATTTTTTCCCTTCTCCCCCTCTTCCACCAAATTTTAGCAGAATTATGCCCTTTGAAGCTCAGGTTGAGGATTAAAATGGAGGAGACTTCACAAACCCAACTAGAAGATGGTAGTCCTCAGAACGAGCTATCCAAAGAATTAAATTTTAATATGTTTTGGTTTTATTATGTATGTGTTTTTTTAGTTTTATTAAACATAGGTTTTTCACCGAAAGTCAAGCTCTCTATTTTGCACATGTGGAAAAATAGCAGATTATCAAAATTAAATTTTCAAAAAATACGTTGAGGCTAGGTATTGATGTCCTTGATCCATTAAAAGAACTAAAATTGAATTTCGATACATACAGAAAAAGTTATATTGTATACAATCCGCCTATATCTGAATTGCAATTGGTTTGACTTCGAAACCTGATTAAGGAAAAAATATTCAATAAAAAACTATGAGACCAAATGCAAGTGCTAGATATCGTAGTTACAAATCTAAATTTGAAAAATTATAATTTTATCCAATATACAAAAAAAGTTATGTTGTATACGGTGAGCGTCACTTTTTAAAAATGTTGTTTTCTGAAAAAAAGCAGTTTTCATGGGAGATGGAAAAAAAGTGCAATCTGATTCCAAAATTTTTGAAAAAAATATTTTTAGAATCTATAGACAAAATGTGATGAGACTCTAGTTTTCATCATCTTCAAATTCCTCATGGTTTAACCGCTATAGGTGCCCAAATATGAAGATTTAGTTAAAAATAATAATTGTAGTGTCTAGTTTGGCCAAAAATTGTAAACCACTATTGTGGGATCACCCGGGCCCATCATACTTGAGAAGGCTCTCATTGAAAAATGTGATATTAAGATGTCAAAAAAAGAACCCAAATGTTCAACACCAAAATGCACCTAACGATAGAAACAAATTTTGGTCCAGAAACAAGAATGTAACTAATGATGGCATTGTCAATGCTGAGACCTTACATGCAAGACCAATCATTATGCTTAGAAGACACAACCCCTCTAATGACACACCCAAAAATGCCAATCAAACTGCCAATCTTTTCCAAAACACGCAACAAAAACGACTACAAAGGAGGTTTCCAAAATGCGACTTCACTGCCCTAAGCAAACTTATCGAGTCAGTCTTCAGAGAACTAATGAAACAAAAACTCAGACAACCTCAAGAGCCAAAATAATATGATCCTATAAAATTTAAACCCTCTTGGTGGGATGACAATTCTTTTTGTGATTTCGACCAGACTAAGGGATGCATTCTATCACAATGTCGATAACTGAATAACATTATACATGATTTCATTGAAAATGGAACCATTGAAGTTAATGGGAAAAAACATACCACAAATAGTGACAACAAGACCTCTTTACGGATCCATTAAATGACCATGGAAAAGGAAAAGCCTCTAGTTTAGGAAATAAGACAAATACCTCAGCCAGCTATGCTAATGCCAAGAATGACTATCACCAAGGTACGATCATAAATAACATTCGAGTAGCCAATGAACAAATCAACACCATTACCATAAAGAAAAGTCCTAAATGTGTTGTCAACACACGCCAAACTAAGATAACCATCCCAGGTCCTCCATTATAGAAACAACCAAATCCTCCAAGCCTCAGTATAATTTACTTGATTAGTTGGGGAGGACCCTAGCACAAATATCCATCTTGGAACTGTTGACTATATCATCTGATCATTGAGCCATCTTAGACAAAGCTTTGCAAAGCACAACTATCCCCACCAAATTAGATGTCAATCATTTACAAGAGATGGTAGGATACTTAATCAATTCTCTTCATGCTACCTTCTCTAAACAAGATTACTCAACTGAGAAGACAAATCATAATGACCCATTACACCTCAAAGTTCTTGTTCATAAAATGAAAGTTAGACGATTCTTGCTAGATAGAGGAGTAGGGTTGAATCTTTGCACCTTGAAATTGGTTAAGGCATTAGGATTCTTAGAGGCATGTGTGGACACTACCAAGAGCATAGTCATTAAGGCATATGACAATGAGGAAAGATCATCTAAAGGAGTTGTAACTCAGAATTGGCCCTATGGTTATGGATACTAACTTTCAAGTCTTGGATCTCATCCTTCTATATAATATTTTACTGGGTAGATCATGGATACATGCTATGAAGGCCATCCCTTCAACTTACTATCAATGTCTTAAATTCGTGTAAAATGGCACCAAGATCATGATAGATGGTGATCCCAATCCTTACCAATTTTTCTCTAGCCTACATGAAATACTACAACGATAACTACTTGTTAATCAGGAGGCTTCATCCTCCAACTCATCCCTATATGTTGATCCATCTACTCTTTCCAAATAATCTAAGGATGACGTTCCTTTGCCTAACATTGACATGATTGTGGACGTAACAGCGGGATATGAAATGTTGCCCCTTATGGATGTTTTGTTGGGATACAATCAAATTAGAATCACACCTGAGGACCAACACAAGACAAATTTTACATGTCCATGGGGAACATATTGTTGGAATGTCATGCCTTTTGGGATCAAAAATGTTCGAGCCACATACCAACATGCCATGACAACCATATTCCATGATCTTGTACACACTCTCATGGAAGACTATGTGAATGATTTGATAGCTAGATCATTGAAAAGGGTTGATCACTTACAAGTCCTAGATAAGATATTTCAAAGACTAGAAGAATACAAAGTAAGGCTAAATCCAAAAAAATGTGTATTTTGTGTTCAATTAGGAAAACTCCTAGGATACATTATTTCTAGACGATGCATTGAAGTGGATCGAGAAAAAGCGAAAGATATAATGGACATGCCTCCACCAGCCAACATAAGTCAGCTGAGAACACTACAAGGGAGACTATAGTGTATCAGATGATTCATAGTGCAGTTAGCAGATAAGATACACCCCTTCCACCATCTACTCAGAAAAGGGGTACCATTTGTATGGAAAAAAAAATTCCAAGAAGCTTTTCAAAAGATCAAGGATTACCTACTTACACCACTAGTGTTAATGCCACCTATAGATGCACGAACTTTGATACTCTACATTTCAGCAACCACATCAGGGCTAGGAGCCTTACTCGCACAAAATGATAATGAAGGTCATGAAAGAGAAGTGTACTATATCAATCATACTTTGTTAGGATATGAGTTAAATTGTAGTCACATAGAATGTGCTTGTCTTGCAGTAGTTTTTGCTACTCCAAAACTTAGGCACTACATGTTAAACCACCAAATCATGTTGGTTGCAAAGATAGATCATTTGAAGTATCTCCTAAGTAATGCATCATTAACAGGTCGACAGGATAAATGGGTAATGATACTCAGTGAATATGGCATCCAGTATGTAGAAAAAAAAGCTATAAAAGGATAAGTTATTGCTGATCAGCTAGAAGATGCACCAATTAAGGTAGATCATCCTCTAGTTGTGGATTCTCTTGATGAGTTCATCTTCACCATTGACATAAGAAAGACATGGAAGTTATACTTTGATGGGTCCCACACTAATCATGGCTCAGGGGATGGTATATTATTCATCACACCACAAGGTGACACTATTCCAAAGTCATTCAAAATCAATTTTTCATGCACCAATAATATAGTAGAATATGAAGCTCTTGTAATAGGACTGTGAATGGCAGTTAAATGGAAGATTAAGCACCTACACATTTATGAAGATTCTCACCTAGTATTCTGACAAGTCAATGATGACTATGAAACGAAGGATGACAAGCTCGCCCCATACAAGCGGATGGTAGATAGTTTCAAATAATACTTTGATAGTATAAGCTTTCATCAAATACCTTGTATTCAGAATAGGGCAGCTAACACAATGGCAACCATTGGTTCACTATTGGACATTCCTAGCAACATGCCTAAATTCAAGTTTTTGGTGGAACAAATTTTGGTCCCTGCCTTTGACGTCCCAAATTTTGAAATGGTGTGTAAACTTGTTGGTCCCACTTCCCTATGGTACAAAGACATATATGACCACCTTCATGCCCAAATCCTACCCTTAGACCTTTTGAACAACCAACATAGGACATTTATCCATAATTCTTCCAAGTATACCATCATCGAAGATACCCTTTATAGACTGAAGAAGCACAAGCAACCTTACGTGTGGTACATGAGGGTATATGTGGATCTAGTTCTAGTGGTCTCGCCTTAGCTAAAAATATTATGAGGATGGGCTATTATTGGCCTACAATGGAAAAGGCCTCATATGTCTTTGTCAAGAAATATCAACAGTGTCAAATTCATGGAGACTTGATCCATGCACCATCACATGAGCTTCATCCAATAACTTCACCATGGCCCTTTGCCCAATGGGGACTCAATCTTATTAGTAAGATACATCATGCATCTCCAATGGCCATAAGTTCATCATTACCATGACTGAATACTTTACCAAGTGGATCGAAGCCATTACTATGACCTACATTACCGACACACAAATTTCTAAGTTTATCCTTAACTACATCATTTGTTGGTATGGTGTTCCTCAATCCATAATCACAGATAATGGTCGCCCTTTCAAAAACCAAGAAGTCTACCGTCTTTATGAATAATTCCATATCCAACACCACTTTTCCACTCCCTATTATCCACAAGGTAACGATCAAGCTAAGGGAGTCTAATAAAACAATCACGAGAATCCTTAAAAAGACTATCAATGATGTTGGTCATGATTAAACAATTTTAGCTTAACCCTGCACTATGGGCCTACCACACAAGAATTTTCACTCCCACCGGTGCCATTGTATACTACTTGGTATTTGGTTTTGAAGCCATCTTGCCTATAGAGGCTGAAATTCCTTCCCTAAGGGTATCTTTGATAGGGCATATTGATGATGAAGAGTACTGTGTGTCAAGACTGCATGAACTAGATTTCCTGGATGAATGAAGACAAAAGGAATTAGATCATCTCCAAGCATATCAAAACTGCCTTCATCATATCTATAGTAGGAAAGTCTTCAGTCGAAATTTTAACATTGGTGACCTGGTCTTAATGGAAAATCCAAAGAATCAAGCAGAAAGAGAAAAACCAGACAAGTTTGAACCAAACTAGTTAGGACCTTACATTGTTATAGAAGCCTTTGGATCATGAGCATACCAACTCTCTACCCCTGAAGGAGAACCACTATCAGTGCCAATCAATAGCCTTCTTCTAAAGAGGTTCTATGCATAGCTTCTGAGAGCCTTGTCTTAATAAAAAAAAAATACAAAAAAAATGTTACCTTGATGAAAACTTGGGATATGGGCATCTTTGTAACACCAAAAAAATCGAAAAAAAATCAACAAAAATAGTAAAGAAAAATAATTCATCCAATAGTGAAAACCATTTCGGTGGCACTTTGGATAAGGACCATGGTGAAAACCTAACAAACAAGCACCATGTGTAGTCAACTATACTCTTTCATCTACCAACATTCCAATATGATTTTCATATCATTACATGCATAATAAATGGTTGTCCTTTCCATAACTTGGAACGAATGACATCAAGTACCCTCCACATCCCCATCCCATCATATTGGTCTTATACTCGACTAGGGGAAAATACTCGACCTACGTCATTTAGACCTTACACTTGCTATTCAAACATCATTAAATATCCTAAAAAAATCCAAAAACATCATAAAATGTTCTAAAAGTCAAAAAATATCATAAAACTTTCGAAAATAAAAAAATAGAGTTAGAGTCAATCGCACCAATCAGTAATTGTCATTATCAAACTACATTGCCTCTGCAACTAGACATAGGAATGATCATCACTTGATCCGCCCTTGCGACATTAGGTTCATCTTTCTAGGTTTGACACGTATCACACACATAAAATCATGACTCCTTTGTACATCAAATTTGTTGGTCATGTCAAACTATGAGGTCTCTGCATGTATAACATAGGCAAGGCCATCAATCGATGAGCCCCTAAGTCTGCACTAGGTCAATCCTTTAGGGTACGTCATGTTAGTCAACATAAGTCAAACATTGTCATCACACACAAACAATGGTCAAAACATCAAGACAAGTCACACATCAACAAGACACACAGGTCAACAATGTCATCATGTCAAACCAAACAAATTTCCAAAACAATCAACTTATGTCTTATAAAAGATGTGTCCTTCTTGACAACATACACTATCATTTAATCAAACATTAAATCAATGCCTTAAACAGGTGGCCACATGATCGAAACTAGACTCAACATCTTATACGACATGTGTCTTTCCAAAATCAGGCTTTATCATTACCTTAAATAGGTAGTCACGTGATCAAAACCAGACTCAATGTCTTATACAATATGTGTCATTCCTAAAATCAATCTTTATCAAACAAATATCAATTAAACAACAAATAGATCAAATTTTGGCAAATATTTTTCTTGGCTATTGACTTTATGGATTGTTTTGTCTTATCTTCTCATTTGGATTTGTCTTCGAGTCCATTTACTAGCTTTCTTGAGGATGTCCCATCAAGGATTTAAAGAAGCAAGGATGTCTCAGGACTCTTTCTCTTTGACTATTGTCTATCTACTTTCTTTTGGGCTTTGTCTTTGAGTCAGGCTACTCGCTTCCTTGAGGATGTCCCATGAAGAATTTAGAGGAGCAATGATGTCTCATGACTCGTCTTTTATTTGATTATTGTCTTTGGTTTGTCTTGAATAAAATACTGGGGCAATTTTTCCCTTAGTATGAGTTAAGACACTCCTTGTCTGCGACTGTCTATTTTTAGTAGGTGGATGACCTTGCACACCTTGGTCTATCTCATATCAAGGTGTTTGTTTTGTGTCATTTTAATGCCCAATGATGATTCATGCTGGATTTATTATTTATTTGGCAAAGTATTGAATATTCTGAGATTCTTTTAACATCCATGTCTTACATGCTAACATCCATGTCTTGTATGCTACTATCCATCTTTTTTGCTCTAACATTTCTTTTTTTCTGCATCTTCACCACCCTTATCCATGTTCCTCTATCCTTTTTTCCTTCATCTTCTAGTTCTCTCATCCATGTCGAGAGTACACTCATGTTCTTCGAACCTTCCTATCCTCTCGAAGGCGCATACCACTACCTCCTCATCATTTTCCCTTTCACTGGGGCATGTTTTGACGGATTTTATTTGACACAATGTGATAAACAACATCGTATCAAAGAAGGGAAAATTTTAGACACCAAATATTGTCCTAGGCTTGTGACTCTTAACTTCTTCATAATTCTTACATCTTCATTTCTCATAATTAAATAATGTTAATTATTTAATTATTTAATAAAGTCCTATGTTCTCTATTAATTAAAAAACTTTAATTATTTAATTCATTCATTCTTACCTTTATTCTATCTTAATTAATTAATAAAATATTATTTATTTAATTACATTGCTAATTAAATCTATCTTCTATTAAACAATCATTTTAAATTATTTAATTATTCCTTAACCTTTTCTCCATTTAATTAAATAAATTTTTATTTATTTAATTTAATCCTAAAATCTTGAATGTCAAATTAAATTATTATTTAATTCATAAAAATGTTTATCTTTGGCATATTCCTTTGTGATTAGATAATCTATTTGTTATCTAATTAGTCATTTATCACTTAATTCTAGATATAATTAGATCATTTAGTTATTTGGTGATTTAATATCTGATTTTTTCTAACAAACATACTTTCTTGACCTTAATCAGTCAACTATCTAGATTTATTCTTATCTTCTATGTGAAAAACTTTATTAATTAAATAAATTTAACTATTTAATTAACTTATTCTCATCTTATATCTATTTTAATCTTTATCTTTTTATGCAGTCTTTATTCTTCTAGTTTCCACTAAAGATTAAATTATTATTTAATTTTAATCTCCATCATTTATGCTTTTTCATTCGCACTAATCTAACCCTAATCTTAATGCATGTCACATATTTTAATCTCAGTTGTCAATTTATCTTTTAATTTGAGTCAGTCATTTGAAAATCAATTTTATATAAATTGGCTTTATCTTCATCATTATTACATCTCCTGAAATATTTATACTTTTTGGAAGTAGCTTTAAGAATCTTCAATGTTTTTATAATCATTATCAAATAGGCCATATTTGCATACTTAAGAGAAATCTGAGGGCAATTATCATACAACGGGAAAATGAAGAAGTGCAATGAAGGTGATTCATGGAATGGATGATACTTTTGGTGAGATTGTTCTTTTATTTATTCTTTTTATATTTCGGTTGTTCTTTGTTGTTAGCATAGGTTTAGATTTGAGTTTATTGCATTTTATTGCTTAATCTTTCTTTTTTTCCTTATGTTATAAGAAGCATTTGCATCCTTAACACAAATTATAGCGTGCAAAATACATACTCTTCTGCAAAAGGTGCTAACATGAGACAAAACTACAAGAAATTAAATATAATAAACAATTAATCTTATCAATCAAATAAAATGCACACAATAAAGCAAAAAAAATGAGAAGGAAAAATAACTAAATTTTATTGATATTAAGGGTACACACTAGTATACATGTCAAAAGAGTTATAGAAAAATGCAGTATATCTCCAAAGGACTCCAAAAGTCACTAAGTAAAAAAAATAGAGCATAATCATAACTACCTCACAAAATGAATAGTGAAGTGACTATAAGCTTCACCAAGAGACTCCACCAAAATAGGGACTAGAAGCATCTTAGTTGTGTACAACAATAAATCCAAAAATTTAGCAACCATTTCTCCTCCAAAAAGGCTCCAAAGTGTTGAAAAGGTCAACTTTGACCAAGTACATCATGAAGGCATAATAAACCACCTCCTATATACCCTCATTCCCTCCAAAATATGAGTAAACTTCTTTACATCTTCTCCCTTGGTTGACCAACTGCTTCAACCATTCCCTAGATACTTGCTAAGGCATAAAAGCTTAACTATATCCTCCTTAAGTCATTTACAGGGCATAGTACTTAATTTTTGCAATAAAAATAACACTTAACTAAGTGATTTACAACACATCACTTTGACCAAATTCTTTACATTTCAAATCAATGCAAAAAATGAGGACAAGGTTCGACCATACATGAGTCAAAAGCAAAGTTTTTACAAATCTTAAAGACTCCTATGCATACATGTAAAGGGAACACTTTATGCATTAGACATGAGATTTGACCATGGGAATACATTACTTGGTGCAACATTTTTAAAAACATAAGGAAAAAATACCTTATTCCCATCGACATCTCTTAGGGTAAAAACCCTAAACAACAAAACCAATACAAAAACAAGAGATTGCATTTCATTTTTTACACCGACCTTTATAGAGCCTTCATGCCCAACGACCTAGGGTTTTTGGAGAATCATCCATGACAGATTCTTACATCTTAGAGGGATTTTCCAATAGATTTCTATGCAAAACTTCATGAAAAACTCAAGGTGACCTTCTTGTAAGCATATTTTGTCATTCTATTCCATTTTTTGTAGAGAAAAATACTCAAACTTGAGCTTGTTTCTAGGAAGATGAAAATATTTTTTAAATCTTGCTTTGTTCTTTCATTCTCAAGCTTTCTTCTTTATTTTACTTGGTATTTTATGGAATTTCCAATAAGAATCTCATGGTCCTCTATATATTACTTTTCTTGTTTGCAAATATAGAGGAAATTTTGCTTCTATGATAGCGTCCATACATATTGTAGGTACCCAAAAAATTCATTCCACACTTAAGTTGTGCCTTCCATTTCTTGCATATCAATTGAGGTTTTGTGATAACACTTCAAAGACCATGGCTTTTCAACTCATTTCCTGCATTTTGTTTGTAATATTTCTTCATGGAAACTTGAAATCCTCTTACTTTTACCTTGCTCTGCAAGTAAAATTAATTCTAGCATACAATAGCCACAACTATGTATTTCATTGCAAGTATATTGAGATCACTTCTAGATTTCCTTGACCCGTAATCAAGCTTTTATACTTTGGTACTTCTCTTTATTCAAACTCTAGCAAGAAACATGAGGGTTTTGGCCAACTTTCATGTCTGTTAGGATTTTTTTTTTCCTAAAAATGTTAAATGGTTCCAACATAAACCCTAGATCTACATTTCATTCATTTCTAGCCATAGTTTAATACCCTATTTTGGGGTCTTTATTATTGCACAAGAAAATACTTATCTCATCTGGGTTTTTCTAAAACCCATGCCTTCCATTTTTGTTTCATGATGTTTCCATAGCCATGGAACGACCCTAGGGTTTGTTGGTGAGAGTACTCTCTTTCTATTTTATAACTTGATTCAAAACCCTAAGACAAAAGAGGAAATAGAAACTCTATTTTCTGCATTTAATCTTATAGAGACACTGGCATTTGGCTCCTTAAAAATTAAGAACAAAAAAAAACCAATTATTTCTAAAGAACACTATCATATCTTCAAATTTTTTTCATTCATCTATTGTTCATATTCTTTCAAAATCATTTAAGAAATTTTCATGTTTTTGTGCATAGTATATTATTGACCTGATGTATAATACATTGCTCACTATTTCATGATGACTTCATAATTGATTGCTATTCATAAGTATGGTAAGGTAGCTATGTGTTCAACTCTTGTGCACATGCCTGCATAATATTCCCTTTTCATTATGCAATGTTTTCTATGACAACAATAGTGCTTATTGTCATTGGAGATAAAACATTTGGAATAGTCTTTCCAGCAAGATGGCTAGCTTTAATCAATACGAACATGATTTAGAAACTTATCCTCAAGGGTTCCATAGGTAATCCAATATATGACTATCTATCTTAAGTGAAACAAGAGAGTGGCATGTTGGTCTCAACCCTTGTGGGAGCCCATTTTACTCCATGTGCTATGATCAAATAAAAAAACAAGCAACAATGATTTCACCTATACCTGTAGAGTAAACAAACATGAACATAGATAAAAACAAAGCATATGATAGATGTTTATGATAACCTTTCTATTTTCTTAAACATCTGTTGTATGAAAACTATTTTGATGCTTATGAGGATTAGGCTAATGTTTATGGATGTATTTGTATATGTTTTAATATGTAAGGATTGGTGATCCATCATTGCTCTAACAAACTTTCTCTCACACATGCATGAATTCTTGGAGCAGCAGGGCAAGCAACAACTAGGGGTTGGATAAGCAGAAGCCCATTTTACTCGACGTGCTATGATCAAATAAAAAAACAAGCAAAAATTATTTCACCTATACCTGCAGAGTAAACAAACATGAAAATAGATAAAAATAGAGCATATGATAGATGTTTATGATAACCTTTCTATTTTCTTAGACATATGTTGTATGAAAACTATTTTGATGCTTATGAGAATCAGGCTAATGTTTATGGATGTATTTGTAGATGTTTTAATATGTAAGGATTGGTGATCCATCATTGCTCTAACAAACTTTCTCTCACACATGCATGAATTCTTGGAGTAGCAGGGCAAGCAACAACTAGGGGCTGGATAAGCAGAAGAAGTTGAAGTTGATACAAAGCAACACAATCAAGATTTTTCATTCAGGAAATGATGGGTCCCCTCTCTTTATATATGAATTCCTTCTTTCATTTTTCTATAAATGTATAGTCTTTTCCTTTATTTTCATTCAAATAGTTAGTCCCATGGCTTGTGTGGGACACTATACATTTATGGTTATCAATAAAGTCTACTTTTATAAAAACATTGTTCACTCTCTTCTTTGTTGTATGAATTTTCATAATTTAATAATGAAATCTAGTTGATAATCTCTTTTATGTACATGTGGATATAACATAATAGAGTGGAATGTACCTTTTATATTTTCTTTCTAAAACAAACACAACTCTAGGTGATTGAGCTAGTAGCTAAATTAGGTAATAGGCACAAAGGAACATGCTTGTGGATGATATATGAAGCCATAACTAAATCACATACATACAACATAGAAGGTAGAAAAAATAAAAATGGAAAAGGAAAAATGCAACAGATCAAGCTTCGATTGGCCATCCAACACGCTATGGACTGGGTGTAGGTTGTTTGTCCAAAAAGGTTTACAAGTGGAATGTGTTGGCCACTATGCAAAAAAAAGTGCATACTCACGAGGGCTAGTGAAGCTAGTTGTACACTAGGTGAGCCCCAAGAGGTCCATATCAAAGTCATACCCCCATGACTATGATAAGGAAAAAAAAAAATGCACACTCACAAGGGCTAGTGAAGCTAGTTTTTCACTAGCTGAGCCCCAGGGGACCATATTAAAGCCATACCTCCATGACTTTAATAAGGAACAAAGAGAAATACAACACAACAAGAAAGAGGGACGTTCAAATGGATTTTTCTTAGTTCATGCGAGGTCTTAATCTTAGGGGACATTGTTCCTAATGTCTCCAAGAGAGGACCAATCAAAGGATAAAAAATTTGCAACTTAGGGAATGCAGTATGTCACATCACCACTAAGAGGAATGTAATATGCTAAGATAGATCACGCTCTTGAAGGACATTACTCCCAATGTCACCACAAAGAGAAAAACACATCACATAAAATAATAAAACCACATCAAGGAACATGAACAAAAAATGCAAATGAAATCATGCCAAAATAATGCCAATGTATGCCCCCACTTTAAAGAAATTGCTAGCACCATGTTGTGACCAATTAATTTAAAGTAGATAAACAAGAGAAATAAAATGGAAAAGAGGGTTTCTCCTAGAAACACATAAGGGACCTATGGATTTAGGGTCGTTATTTGTCTTTGCTATAATGATATTAGAGAGCTCAAAAATGTCATAATTCCCCAAATACATATAGAATTGGAAGAATGACACAAAGAGAGAGAAAAAAAATAAAATACCTTTTGGGTCAATATGGAAGAGACATAGGGTGTCTCGGCGTCTTGCATCATCCCCAAAAGGAAACAACAAGAAAAAAATGAAATGAAAAGAAAGGATAATGAAAAATCTTTTGGGTCAACATGGAAGAGGAATAGGGTGTCTCGACACTTTGTGTCATCCCCAAAAGGAAAATACAAGACAAAATTGAAAAATGAAAAGCAAAGATCAATGACAAGGCTAAAGCTTACGACATATATAAGAAATAAGGTACAAATAGAGGAATGCACAAAGAGAGAGGGAACATAAAAAATAACATCATGGGGGATCACATTATGCACATGCAATCAAACAAAAAGAAAGATGAAAAGGAAAGCAAAAAGACTAGTAAAGTACATGTGAGTCAACCCATAGGTTATCCACCTACCAGTCTTGTTCAGTATATGTGGAATGAAAATCACTAGTTAGAGGGACAACATCAAGTGATCTAGTAGGATAATCACTAGGTTCCACACATGGTGCATCACTAAGTGTAGGAGGATCATCATGGTTGTTATCGTTTAAGCTCATATAAGAGGCGAATAACAAATTAATCTCGTTATGAACTTGCTCATCACTTTTGGTTGTTTCTTCATCGGTGTCCAAGTTAAGCACAACAAGAGGATGAATGATAATGTCCATAGAAGGTGCTAGCCCTGGTTGTGTTGGAGACATAGGATCTAATTTTTCTAGTAATGGAGGAGGTTAATTGTTTATTACTTCTGTCAAATTTGTATTTTCATTTTCAATTTTATTTTCTTCGTTCATCTTGCGAGCAATACCACGACATCTGTGCCTACATTCTCTAGCATTTCAATTTATTTTATTATGGTTTTCAAGTTGTGTTTGGGTAGGATCGGGTTGGTCAAACATAGCTTCCTTTTCTTCTTGTGAGGGAAGAATGGAAGAAATCATGGAAGGTTGTTCAACCACTTTCTCTTTAGCTTTATCAATTTCCTTAGGAGGTAGATTAGGACTTGTTTGGTTTTCTCTTGGTCACTTGTAGGAAATAGGTAAAGTATTTTGGATGGATGGGTCTTCGTTTGTTGGAAGGGCTTTAGGCTCAACATTATTTTCTACAAGTGGCGTATGTTCAAGCATGGGTAGAGATAAATTTTCAAGGGATGGCTTGGCTATGCATTTTTTTTTGAACTTTTGGTAGGATAGGAAAAGGAAGTACTCAAAGGGTCTTATAGGTTCCATGGGCTCAAGCCAAAAATAGTCTAAGGAAAAATTTCCATGGGAAGACGGAGGGCTAAAGCCATTATGGTTCACAATAAATATTTCATTGCCAATTGGAAACTTTAAGCACTTATGGACAATGGATGGGACCACATTCATGGAGAAAATCCATTTATAGCCTAGCTTCACACAAAATTGATCTGAATTAGAGATGATAGAGAATGATACATTTAATTTCTTCGATCCTACTTGTAAAGGGAGTGTGATCAAGCCCATCATAGCATGAGAAAAACCATCATGCATTTTAATCCATGATTTTGGTTTATCATATATATCTTGAGTGAGTTCATGCACATATAATATTTCTTCTATGATCACATTCTCTCCATGGATGGGATCATTTAAAATCTCACAAATGGGTCTGTTATTTATTTTGTCAGCTATGTAAAGAGGACCATCAAGTGCATGTTCGATTGTTTCTTTGGAATAGAAAGTAATATCAATAGGAATTTTAGTTTGCACTTTACAAGGATCGATGACAATCACTCCTATCATTGTATTAATAGGACTTTGGCCATTAGTATCCATAGGATTTTGTTCATCATCAGCAATAGGATTTTTTTCATTATTTCTCATGTTATCATCATCAGTTTCGACATTCATTACATCAGGCTTAGCTTTAACAAATGAAATATTGTGGTTAGGCGTGGGATTGGTAAAGATTTGCAAGTTCTGGTTAGCAGGAGCTACATATTTATTTCCTTTTTCATTCACACCTCAAATTTGGATATGATTGGAATCAATGAGGTCTTGCACAATATGTTTAAGATGCTTGCAATGTTCTATATCATGTCCTTTTTGTTGGTGATAAGCACAATAGGCATTATGTCTAAATCTTAAAGGTAATGGATTGCTAGGGTCAAGAGGTTTAACAGGAGGTAAGGTAAGCATGTTCTTGTTTATTAGTTGATTCATGATATTTTGAAGTGTGTCGGGTAAAGGGTAAATTGCCTTTGTGAATCCCCAAAGATATAAGGATTACTCTTTTTTATAGTAGATAATTGGGTAGGTTGGGAGGTGGAATTTAGTTGAAGGAAATTTTTTTTTTGTCTTCCAAAATGCTAGTAGGTGTTTTGGTTTGAAGATTCGGACTTTTCAGGATGGGTAGAGGTGGATTTAGGTTCATAACTACCTACGCAATTTTGATAGTCTCAAAGGGAAATGTAAAAGTGCATGAAGGAATGGAATTTCATCATGGTAAGCTTCTTTGTTATCTTACTTTGTAAACTCTATGAACATATTTTGAAGGTGGGAATTAGGAATCTTCACACTAATTTGGGAATAAAGCAATTGGTAATGGGAAATAAAGGTAGTGACTTTTTCACCCTCATTTTGCTTAGATCTCATCAAATCAGCTAGTGTCATTTTAGGAACCATATGCACTTGGAAATGGTTAATAAAGGCTTCAACAAGTTCAGTGAATGAATGAAGTGAGTTATTACATAATGCAAAAAACCAGTCTAAGGCAATTTCTTTTAAGGATCGAGGGAAAAGCTTAGCCAATTTTTTTTCCTCAAGGATAAATTCACTACACAAAGAAATAAAGGCATTAACATGATTATAAAGATCTCCCTTTCCTCCATATTTCTCAAATCTATGGATCTCTATACCTTGTGGCACCGAAGTTCTCAATATCTCCAAGGATAGTGGGTTTCTTTTGACATAGTATGAACGTGGACCATTTTGATTTTGATTGATGGTGTAAACTTGATGTTGAATGAATGAAAGGATTTGTAAAAGGTGGTTAATGATAGGATCATTTCTTGTGGTTTGAGATGGAGGTGAATATGGTGGTGGTGTGTATGTGTTGGAAGGTCCAGTGAATGGATTTCTTATGGGAGGAGATATAAGATTAGATGTCATATAATTATAAGAAGCACTAGTGGAAATGTTTGAGATAGGAAGGATATCAATAATTGGTTGCATTGTTGTGGTCACTTGAGGATTGGTATAAGTGGGAATTGAGGTTATGGTTGAAGAGGGAGGAGTATGATTTCCTCCTTGGCTTGCACATTGTTTGAAGTTTGAGCACCATTGGTGGTGGGAGGAAGATGGTTTCCAAATATTTGAGCTATGTTACACACAACTTCCAATCCTTCATCGCTTTCCATCATGCAGTGAATACTATCTATGATAGGTATAATAGTGTTTGAAATGTTTTCAGTACTAACATGATATCTTGTAAATGGTCTAAGTCTTCATTCATTTTCATTATATTTTCTTGAGGGATATAGTCAACCATTTTTTGAAAACTTGAAATAGAACTTGTAGGTAAGGTAGGCATGGAAAAAGAGGTATCAAAGGTATGGTCCATGTTGAGATTCTCTTTTGGTATTTGTCCTTGATGACAATATTGTGTTTCAGATTGGCAGCTTGGTGATTGATTATCAGTTGCACTATTTACATTCAGATGGTTGGCACCCTTGTTTATATTCTATCTTGGCATACTTGTTTTCGACTTTGGCATTGTGATGTGGGTTTTGATGGTACTGATCTCTTGACTCCATGTGCAGATTACAAGGCATCTTGCTTACATGATTATGATTCTATGTTCAAATGGTATAATTCTAGTTTGATAGGTTTGACATTTTGAGCTATGTTGTGCTGAGGTGATCTATAGGTTTATATGGTATTGGCATGTTCAAATTTATGTGGTTACATGGCATTGATAAGGTTTTAAACAACATCATAGTTGTGTTTTCTTTTCAGCCTCATATAGGTAATGCTTATAGAAAACTTGGTATTTGGAATCATAATTGGAGTTGGCATTTAATATTAAGAAAACCCTATTGGGTTTCCTTATAAAATTTCATATTTTTGATATTCTTTGCATGAGAATATGATAAGTTGATATCAATTGGCATCCTTTTTTAGGAAAAAGTATTAACATGGCAATATCATGGAAATTTTTGTAATGCTGATTTGATGTATTATTTTGGCTTACATATATTAGCAAATGAATTTAAAGGGAGTCATACTTGTATCGGGCCTTGTATGGTTATCATGGAAAGGTCAATAAATTGGACCTCTTAGCATGGAATCAAGCTTTATCACATATAAAAAGGCTTTAAATAAAAGTCATATATGAATCGGGTCTTATATTTTATATTTCATTAGGCCTTAAGGTTGACAACAGGTATGAGGAAATAATTGTTAATTCACTTGGAAAGTGACTGGCATCGACCCTTAGTAATAATTCCTTGGTTGTTAAGGTAACCGACATGTTGGAATGTCAAGGAAATTGCATGGTAATGACTTTAATCATTATGTCAGTATTTTGCTTGGATGAATTTGATTATGTCAAAATTCTTGAAGCCGTGGACTTGAAATGGTATAATGATTTTGAAAAGTCATCGGTTGCTTTGCAAAGGAAAGTTAGGGAATTCTTGTTGTGTTTCACAAGCTTGTAGGTATGAAACCCTAGCATCTCTGTCGCTGCCATGGGTGTTGAGTCACAACCGTTACTCTGCCTTTTCTCTCTTGCTGCATTTAATCTGAAAAACGTTACTCTGCCTTATATGAGAGCTATGACAATGTTGGTAAGGAGATGGCATGAGCATGGAAGAAGGTTCGAAGGTTTTCTCCAACTAAGTTCCTTTCAAACTCATCTGGTATTTTTAGTTGCAACATTACAAACTCGAATAGGTATTATCATTCCATTTTTTGAAGGAAGATTTCAGTTTAAAACCATAAGGTAGTTACTACTCTTTGTCTCGAAATTAAAATGCTTGATTGGTTTTCATGCAAAGATGACAAGATTTTGGTTACCTAAGTTGAAATTGATACCCTGATAGAATATCTTTTCTATTTTTGGTTCTACTATGAAGGTTTGTGTTTTCCGGTTGGTGGGTAATCATGCATTCTGAAAATTATATCATTGTTCTTCATAGATTTTGTTGTATTTGCTCTTGGTCACTGGGTGCACAATAATGAGGGTATGGTTACATTTTGTTGTAGTGGTTTTCAAAGATTATTTTTGCTGCATGCATTATATTGTTTCTTTTTCAGATAGTATTTCCTATGCAGGCTCCTTGAGTCGACAGGGTTCAAAGTCTTCTTTCTCAAAATACATTTTCTTGACAATTCTGTTAGAAGCAATCTTCTATTTTGGATACTTCTCCGAATCGCTGTAATACCTGGAAAAGATTCGATAGAAGATGGGTACATTAAAAATTACCTCATTTGTTTGAAAAGAGATATATATGTTTTTGGCTGTAATTTTTAAAAGAGAAATCAAGATACATTTGTAAGAGAAAACAGAGGGAAAAATAATTGTTTTGAACTAGGAAAAATGACTAAGAAAATCACAGCTATTGTATTGTCTACATAGGAAGACATGTTTTGATTTTGAGATTGAAAATCTGAAATATAAGTTCAATAACAAGTTGTCTCAAGATGAGATAATGCCTAGAATTATGGAAGTTCATTCTTGAACTTTGAGGATTGTAGGTATTGTCTATTGAGAGGCACTTTTGAGAAAAGAGAGAAACAAAGAGACCCTCTGTATCATTGTATTTTCTGTAAACAGAAAAGGAGTTGGTGCTCCTTCAAATTGGTGTTTCAAAATGAGGGGTTGGTGCTCCTTGAGTTGGTGCTAAGAAATCAGCCTATAAGGCATTGTTAAAAGTGGTATTTAAAATATAAGCCTAGAAAGGAAGCAGTTTAGGAGTGGTTTTTCTACCCTAGGAGGGTTTTCCACTCGGCATATCTTGTGTCACTTTGCTCATCTGTGGTTCCACTAATTTATTGTGTGAATTCTTTGTTATGTTATGTGTCACTGTCATACTTCTCATTACAGTTATATGTGATTGCATTCAGTATATGGATGAGTTAATCATTGATAAATGAGAGCATAAATCTGTTTTGTTTCAGTTTCTATAAAATTTGTTAAATCATTTCATGATACTGATTCACCCCCCCTCTTAGTCTCTTTTTCACTCCAACAGTCCATTCCTAGTGAACTAATACCAACACTAGGAGTAAGAGAGTTTGATAACCCAAGATCCACAATGAGTGTTTTATCATGTGATGCCATGAGTCTCACACTTCATCTAAACATAGTATTAGTAGTAGGACACCAAGTAGTATAGCTCATGCAAGGTATAAACCAAATAAAGTTCAATGAACACAATATCCTATGCTTACAATTAAAATTGGAATGAAATAAATTGAGATAATAAAAATTTCGCAAACTGAAACAAAAAATTGAAGGCAACAAATAGAAGCACAGAAAAGTAATTCCAAAGCTTGAAAAATGGAAAGTCAAACTCAATAGGGACTAAGACACCAGTAAGGGAATCTTGGTGCTACTAGTGTGATTTTGAGGTTCTAGGCATTGGAACAAACAACAAATAGCAGAGAGAGGATTCTGAGCCAGAAACCCTAGAAGGAACTAAGACACCAAGAACGGTGTTTTAGTCCTAGTAGAGGGTTTTTTTCAGAAAAATAGAAATTTATGGATTGTCTACAGTGTTCACAAGTTACCTATTTAGGGGCTTAGTGTTTGGAAACATAGAACTATGCAAATGAATGCAAGAAAAATGAACTAGTGACAACCAATTGAATGCAAAGTTGAATGCAATTTTTTCAATTTTGAATGCACTAAGAATATTTCTATATAGTCATAAAATTGCACCCCTTGCAATTTCACATACATTATTGCATCTGCTTTAGTGTCCACCCCCTTAACATCTTGTGTAGGCTCATTTTAGCCCTTGCATCTACCCTTTTCCTTTCTCAAGATGCTCATGACCACTTTTTTAGCATCTACCCTCATGCGTCAACTCTGCATTAAACCTTGTGCTTTTCTCATTCATGTCATTTTGTAGCGTGATGTGTCTAGACAATAGCATGCTACATGAACTTTTGTGCACCTCTCTAGTGTCATGTGACATTTCAACGTTCAAAAAACTATTTTCAAGCATGTTTTCCACTTTTCACCTCATTTTGTCGGTGCTAATGGCTAGGGATACCTTGTAATAGCTTGAAAAGCTTCTTTTCCCTTCTATTCTCTCTTTTTAATCCATTCTTTCAATTCATTTTTCCTTATTGAGCTATCTCCCTTGGAGACACTCTCTTTTCCTTCTTTACTCTTTTGAGTGCACAAATCTCTCACTTGTTACAAAAACTTCAAACACTCTCAATCTCTTGCAACACCCTCTACAACATGCTTGGCTCTTGCATCTATCTTTCTCTCCCTCTTTGGCTTCCTTAAGCCTTGTATGTGATACCTCCCATGTCTTGTGCTTGCGAGCATCTTAGGATTTCTCATGTCCCCTATCCATTGCATCTAAATTTTTTGATACGAGTTCTCCTCCTCGAGCAAGGTTTCCCTTTATCACTCCTTTGTTCATTTCTCTCTATCTAGTTTGTTGTCTATGGAGGGGGGAACACCAAAATGGTGGTTTGACTAAGGCAAACCCCTATACAGTCCCAACACTTTCTCTAGATCTCATGCATGTAGGTTTTGAAGAAATTCATTTGCTGAAGGCTTCATCACTTGCGAGGTTTTAAAAATCTCCTTTCTATCTCTTATTATCTTTGTCATCCATTTCACTTTATTTTAGTTCTATTACATTATGTTACTTTATTGCATTCTATAAGTTCTTAGCACTCAGATTGCTAGCAGTCATTTAGCTATTTTATGTGATAAACTCACTTTTTAGTCCGTACAAACACCAGCACACCAAAGAGACACTAGCGCATTGTGTTATTGTCCCAAACCCATCCTTCCTTCCTTTGGTAGAGAGCTTGTTTGTTTGTCCAAAAAATATTTGTGCCTTGCTCTTTTCGATTCTAGAACTCTCGCATTGTTCCTTGAGGTAGTTTAGGGCAGTTCACCCCTTGGGAATATTTTGAAAATAAAGAGACTCATGAGTAGTGAATCCCCCTTCTCTAAAATTTCTAAATACAATTAGGATGATTAATAATGCACTTATCAATTTTTCAATGAGTTAAGAGAATGCAAGAAAGCAAATATGTGACCTATATGCACCTTCACTAATGCAGATATGGGAAACTCTAGATGTAATTTCACTAAGTATGAGGTGCAATTTCACTAATGAAAGATGTAATGCAAGAATGAATGCAACTTAGATCTAGGAATTTAATGGAATCAAAATCAAAAAATGAATTCTCAAAGAAGTCGGGCTCACCAAAATGAACCGTAGAAAATAGGTGAGTGTTCACTTATTCACCTTAGTTCATTCGATATGGGCCTAGGAATCCTAATTGGATTGACTATCAACCTCAAAGGTGAGTCAATTCTCAACAAGGAAGACCTAGGAAGGGTTCTTTTAAGCTTTGAGGGGTTCACCACCAAGAAAAAGCTTAGAAAAGACAAATAAGCATTCAACTCACAAAACCTAGTAATGAAAGCTAAATGAATGATACAAATGATGAAATTATGAAACAAAAAGTTAGGGTATGTGTACCTGGAAGTTCTAGAAATGTAACAAGGATTCTGAAAATACAAATAAGTTGTCAAAAATTGTTATGGAGGAATAAGATGCCCTTACTATTGTCTTAGTCCCGCTGCTGTTTTTTGAGGAAAATGAGGAATCTTCGGATGTCGGAGTTGGATCTAAAATATTTTTCAAAAAATAACCTTAGGAGGACTAAGATGCCCTAGGTGGCAACTTAGTCCCATTTTTAATTTTGAAATCTCTAAATGTGGTCCTGAGATCCAATGTTTTCACTTCCTTCTTCTTAGACCTTAGGTACTGAATCTTTCAGATCTAGATTGTAGGTGAGTTTCCATGAAGATGACAAGTTTGTGATGCAATTTTGCACTTCAAATGATCTTCAATTCTTCAACCTAAATCTACAATCACAAACATGCAAGAGGGGAAAACTTGTTGATTGTTAGTAAATGGGGTTTTTCGTTGGTCAAACCCCTTGTTGGTAATTAAACCTTCAAATGAAATGAAATGGAGGGAAATGATGAATGAACAACATGCAATGTTACAACTCACAAAACCCTTTCTATGAATTCTACAAGCTTGTGTGAAATGGCTAGCTTGGATGTAGATCTTATATCCAATGAGTGCTTGATAGATCTTGACTTGAATTGCTTGATTGAATCAAAACCCTACATCACAAATGTTAGCTCCAAAACACACATGATGCCACAATCTCCTTTATATATGATGCTTGAATCTTGATGATAGCTCCAAATACTTGATGAATTTCTTTTGTTCTCATAAACTTTCCTTAGGAATGAATACTTGATTTCTTATATCAAAAATGAGTGAATGAACCTTGTATTTATACTTATCGATGCTTAATATTGTAAAATTACATCACATCAAGTTGACATATGAATTCATTAATTAAAGGATGCCAAATCCTACTAGAATTTGAAATTAAATCTTGAAAAAAGCTTAAGGGGGACTAAGACACCCTAGGCGGTGTCTTAGTCCCAAGTCCTGAAATCTTGGGGTATAGACTCTAAAAAGGGGCCCATTTAAGAATCCATTGAAAAGGAGGTCCCAAGAACTTATGGGAACAAGGAAACCCTAGGTGGCATCTTAGTCCCTACCCAAAAATCAGGGACACTCAACCAGAATCATTAGATTATCATTTATCCATTAATGTTTGTCGATATTTTCCAAAAAAAAGATGTAGTTTATAAGGCTTGTGGATGCAAAATAGGACCAAATAAGACATAAATAAAGATAAATAAAGTAAGGTGGGCCCAAAAAAGTGTGAAAATTCAAGGGTATGAATTTTCCTACACTACACAAAATAAATATGCAAATCTGGTGCAAGAAATGATGAATACAACTCACTAGTTCTGAATAGATGTAGTGCAAAGAACAGTGGTCCTGTGACGTCTAGAATGGTGATTGCGGTGAATAGTTAAAATCGATTATGGTGAAGCCCTTGAAAATTAGGTCATACAAACCTAAAAGCTACAAAAAATCTTAAATCTTATTTTTTTTTTTTAAACCATAAATAGATATGATGCATTTATGGTGTCAAAATGTTAGACTAAAAACTAGTGAGCTGAAAATAACACAAAAACCTGAAAATAGAATTAAAACAATGATTTTTCTTAGATTTGGACAAATGCAGCACTCGGGATGATGACTGTGGTGCTCTAGTTTTCGACAAATTCTTTGCAAGACCTGGAAAATGTGGTGTTTCATACTACAAATGCATCGTTCCGGCTCATAGTTGCATCACAGACTTGAAACTCAAAATTTCTAAAAATCTCTTCTAAATCCATTAGATTCATGTCAGGTTCACCAATGTAGAATAGGGAAAAATCAAGGTTAAGATTATAGAACATCAAAACTAAAACCTTAAAGCCCTAAACCAACAATGAAGTACAATCTATCATAAAAACATAAACATAAAGTAATATTACCTATGCCATGGTTTATTCACCTCCATTTCCCTTCTCCAATTTCCCTAATATGCTTGATTTCTCTCGGATTTGAGTATGCAATAATAGCCTAATGATAATGATAGAAAAATATTTAAAAGTGTACTTGTATCCTTGAACATCATGTACTTGTGCATAAATTGGGTTGGTTAAAATGACAATGATAGGCTTCTTTTATAGAAAGTCAAATGTGAAAGAAGGGTTAAGATTAAAAGCCAATATGACATGACAATCAATGGACAATATTGAAATATGTAGTATTGAATAGGGTTAGGGATAAATTAGGGAGAATATAGGGCTTGGTTAAGGATGGACAATTGAGATTAAATTATAAAATAATTCAATCAAGGGTGGAAATTAATTGACACACGAAGAGATAAGAATGACATGGATGAAGAGGTTGGCATAGAAAAAGAGGTTTGAGAAAATTAAATAATTATAAAATTATTTAATTTAGGAGGGAAATTGAATAATTAAATAATTTAAAGCAATTATTTAATTATAGAAGAAAGGGAAAGTTGACTTTTAAATTAAGTAATAATTTAATTTAAAAAGTGGGAGAAAATGACAAATTAGTAAATAATCAAATAAATAAAATTTATTTAATTATAGAAGAAGAGGATAATGAATAATTAAATAATTAAAACAATTTTATAATATATATATATATATATATATATATATATTTAATTATAGAAAGAAAAAGGGGATATTAGTGGCGTAATTAAAAAAATAGAATTTATTTAATTAATCAAAGGAAGAATAAAAGAAAGAAATGAATTAATTAAATAATTAAGAATATTTAATTAATAGAAGAAATATGACTTTAAACAATAAATAATTAAAATTATTTAATTATTTAATTGAAGAAAGGGGGATTGACACAGAAAAATGGTGTTCATGGGAAAAGGACAAATTTTAGTGTCTACAATAGATAGTAATATATTTTCTATTTTCCTACATCACTAAATAGCTCATTACAAAATATTGTGCAATAATATTGGCTATCTAATGATGCCCTAAGGATTTTCCACAATCAAGAGACATTCTAATGGCATAGATTCATTTCCATGGGAATGTATTTGACCTAAGCATGGAATAATTCCCATAGGAATAAATTCAACCTAAGTGAAAAATTGTTTTCATAGGAAAGGTTTTGATTAAAGAAATGAAAATAGTTGTGTTCACTCTATGACACTTTTTTATGTGTAATTGATGTCATTTCAATGAATTCAACTTGTTGATCATAAATACATCATTTTTCATTATTCATATGGATCAAACCTCCCATATTAAAGATTTTTTTTGTTCTATAGAATCTAAATGAGACCTTGAATGAGGAAAATATTTCCCAATTTCCTCCTCCATTTAGGTGGCCATTTTTATTCTCTTTGGACACAAGATTCATCTAAGTCTTATGAGTTGATAATGACTTTTCTTCTTCAAATGTAAGTGTTCAACTCTTTGAAATGCTTAATAAATAAATTCTCTTTCTCATATTCCATGATCACTAACATGGTGTTTTTTCTTCTTTTTAGCTTTGTAGAATATCTTTATGTAATTTAAACCTACTTTTCTATTTGAGATATATCTACTTAATTTCTCATAAATCTAATCAATAATGAGATAAATATTTATATAAATTAGCTCATTTTTTCCAAAATATTTAAAATTATCTTTTTCTTTTTCTTTTTCCCACAACTAATTACATAATTTTCTCCCACCATACAACAACATCAACTTCCATTTTGAGGAATACAAAAGAGATTCATTTTACATTTATGAATTTATATACTTTAAAATATACCTCCAATTTTATAATTTATGAATCCATCTTATCCAAATTATTTTGTCCATCAAATGCTTTAATTTCAACATTCTTCAAATTTCAATGGAATTGATTCTCTTACCTTAATTTGAATTAAATATAGACTCAATAAATCTTCACTTTCCATGCCTTCTTTAATCTCTCCATACCAGATTTCTTTTCTTTAGCTTTTACTAGAATACATAATGAGGTTTGCTCTTATTTTATTTGATTTTATCTATCAAGATATGCTCATGTTATTGGCCCATTCATTATTGATTCTTTGACAAGAAATTTCTTTGGTTTTCTAGTGTGTTTACATATGCATTTAAATCTTTCATTTTTTGTTCTTTTCTCTCTACTATCATTAACATAAACATCCACAAATATCACAAAGATGAAAAAATATTATCAAAATGATTGTTAAAATCTCAACTTCATATAATTTTAAGAATAAACAAGATTTAAATATGCTATTCTACATGTTCCAACAAATTATGGTGTTAAGGAAGAACTATGTGGAAATAAAATTGCAATGTAAAATGTTAGTAATTAAAATAATAAACAAACAATTCAAGAATTAATGGTTGAAACCCTTCAAAGAGGATAAAACTAGTTGTAGTGGTGGTAGATGTGTACTATCACTATAATAATATGAGAATAATTACCAAGTACATTGAGTTCATATGGATGCAATATGCCACTTCCTTTCTTAATGAACCAACAAAATCATCCTTACTTTGATCAATAATGTTTAAATAGATCTCTCATGTGTAAAAACATATTTTCCCCTTTTATTTACTATCACTGTTTGTAAATTGAAGCATTCTACTTATTGCTAAAAAAATCTCCTTAAAAGATAGGAGCTAAAATATTACCTTTTCATTTTGAATTTTTATTTAATGTATCTAGAAGTTATTTGTTTAATAAAAGTCCATTTTCATGAGTCCAAATTTAAGCTCAGTATTGAATTATCTATAAAAGTTTGATCTTATAATGAATTCATTTTATTGGTTATAAATGCATTTGTTTTGTTATCCTTAGGGATGATAAATGCTAACCATTGTTGTCAAGTATTTATAAATTTATCCACTAATAAACCAATAAATACAATGAGTCATGCTATTCACATGTCACATATGTGATATAATGAAATCCATAATTGTATCATGATGCTCTACCAATAAACAATTAATCTTCTTTATAATTAAAACACTTAAATAGACTCGTTATAATTTAAAATGTGATTAACTTTAACACGTCAAACTTTTTTTTAAATACTAATATTATATTATTTCCATAAATTTTAAATCTCCTAATAAATCTACTTATCCTTGTAACTGAAACTTAGTGAGCTTCAAATAGGTCTCCAAAGCACATAGCAAGTATCCTTGACATCTATAATAGATTATAGGATTTCGACTAAAAACAAGTACTAGAAAGTTATTGTGCAGTAATTTCGACCAACCAATGAGTTCTCTAGGTTCCGAACAAACTAGTTTAAGCGGCTAACAGTTCTTAAGCTTTGTGGAATGGTCGCCGTTGCAAATGCTTTTTGCTGCCTTGCATGGGATTAGATGGAAATTAGTGAAGAAAATAGTAAAGCAATAAAGGACGAGAAAAGAATTTGGAAAAAGGAGTGGTGGTTCTTGTGTTCATATCTGTGTTGCACCACCTGTTTTAGCATAAGAGATAGAGAGTTGTGTACTGCTGATAATGGGCAAACAACATCATTACAATCAAGATTGGATTGTAGAATGGGTACAACCACAACTGATTAACTTCATCGCTGCCGTGCAAAAATATTATATTAATAATTATAAATCTTCTAATAGTTCTTAGATAAAGAAAGTGATTGATAAGTCTAATAGTAAGTAGTTGGAATGCTATAGGCATTCTATCATCTCTTCCATCAACTATTACGATAGAACCTAGATAGCCAATACAATTATCATGGATGAGAATAATGGAGAAGTGTTTCGAACATCTAGATGTATGTTGTTCTATTATCTGCAATGCTTACAAATGCTGGCTTTGTGGGATTTGGTAAGTTGGTGACAGAAAATTTTGAAAGCATTGAGTAAATAGTAGACATTGGTGGACGAAGCGACGCCTCTTCTTGTGTACAAAGTAGACCCACATGAATACATCTAAAGCATTCCTCTGCAGGGCAATTCTCAACTATACATTTATCAACTACATCCACACTATTTCCTCTGATGTAACATTCCCATGCCTGCATAATTACCCTCGGATAATCAAAATATTTTAAAAAACAGTATATCAAACAACTATTGACTATTTGATGTAATATTTAAATAGAATGGCATAGAACAACATCTGTAAGATATAATATCTCACCAATTCTAGAAGGCACTGGACTCCATCAGAAAGTTGAGAATCTGTATTCTTTCTTCCACTTACAATTTCCAAAAGTACAACACCAAAGCTATACACATCAGCTTTGTCAGACAATTGGCCATGCATGGCATACTCTGGTGCCAAGTAACCACTGCATATGGAAAAAGAAAGACACTAACTAAACAAAATCTTAAAAAAGAATCTAGAAAAATAATTTATTATCGCAAGAATCAACATAGAAAGTAATTCATTGTGAAATGGGGTAATTGAATTGTTCTCAGAGAAAATATTTATAATCTTAATTCAAATTCTTACTATGTTCCAGCAACTTGTGTGCTAATATGAGTCTCATCTTCTGGAAACAATCGTGCTATCCCAAAGTCTGCTATTTTGGGAGTCATTTGTTCGTCTAACAAAATATTACTTGCTTTGATGTCCCGATGGATGATTCGTGGATGAGAATCTTCATGTAAGAACAAAAGCCCACGAGCTACTCCAACTATGATGTTGAAACGCTTCTGCCAATCCAACTCTCTACTCCGTTGTGGATCTAAAAACTCATTTTATTGTTAGCATTACAACAGAGTAGCTTAAACATTTTTATGTAACCATTTAAATTTTAGTTCTAAATAGAATGGAGATGCTTACCGAATAGTATTTTGTCAAGGCTCTTGTTGACTAAGTATTCGTAAACAAGCAAACTTTTTGATCCTTCTGTGCAACATCCAAGAAGATTCACAAGATTTTGATGTTGAATCTTGACCAACAACTTGACCTCATTTTCAAATTCTTTCTTCCCTTGCAGAGATTGTGAGGACAACTTCTTCACTGCTATCTCTCTTCCATCTGGCATAGTGCCCTGCAATTAAACATAGATTATCAGCCTATTTTTATTACAACAAATTGACTTTTGGAAAATGAGTTATAGAGATAACTATCTCTAAGCTTTTGAATGCCAAAATTAACACGATTTAGTATAACTATGATCTAGTTTCATTCTCATGTGATAAGCATGTTTAAAAAAAAAAAAAAAACAAGCATGTCTAGTTCAATCAATTATAACAAACAAATTGATATGCACAATAAGAAATCAAATGAATAGAATATTGTTTTACCTTGTATACAGTGCCAAATCCACCCTCTCCAAGCTTGTTATCCTCATGGAAATCTCTAGTTGCAGCTGTTAATGTTTCCAAATTAAATTTTATATGATGATTCACACTAAATGACCAGTCTTCTCCGGCTGTATAAAGGTCAGAGCTATATGAGAATATAATTAAAGAGAAAAAATGGAAATTTAAACAGAATTGTAAGAGTAACATGAAGAGTGACTGCAAAATGAGACAATTGCATTAGCAATTCGAAAAAAAATAAAAATATGAGTTTGATACTTCCAAGGACATTTCCAAGTTTCTAAACAATGTCAGTAGAGATCATAAAAGAAGTATCTGATGTGATGTATTGGATTTGATGGGGCTGTATTGTATGCATATGTCATAGCATAATCCTTTAGAATAAAGAAAAAAGCCAAAGCGATAAACTTTGCCTTCACCGGCCTAAGTTAAATAGGAAGTTCTTATCAATCACATAATATCAATTAAACTATCCATCCGTAAAAGGAGTAAGTGATTCCACAGCTCACCTGCCTTTCCGATTTCTTATTGTTATGTACATTAAAAATTGAGAATTTTGTTTCTAATTCCAAAAGAAACGAAAATTCAAGATACGTCATAATTAAATACCTTGGGATCCGCCCTCCCCATATATTGCAGGCTTCAATTTTCTTCGCATGGTAAACAGCAATCCTGCTAATAAAAAGAGGATTATCAAGCCGCCAAGAGAACCCAGAATTATGGGTATTTTGTTTGAAGACTTTTCTGCATGGAACATCATTTTCCAGCTTCAGTGAATGATATATAAAGATAAACTAATTAACTCCCCGGATCGATGAAAAGAAAATCGAAAATAAGTTAGTATGAGCAGTACTTGATGAAGGTAAAGTTGTTGAAGATGGGGGTAGTGGTGGAGGCGGCAACGTAGAAGCAAAGAAAGGGTATGTTTGATAAATAACCAAGCAACTTCCAAACCAACCCACACCTCCAAGACGATATCCACCTTCACTCGCGTTCAACAGGTCGCCGATTCCCCTGGCTAAACACGCTTTGCAGTCCTTACTAGAAATATCTCTTGCGCACTGAATGAGACCATAAATCTTGGTAATCTGAGAGTACTCAGAAGTCAAACCAGAAGCATACATAATAGGCGACTCATCCACTTCAGCCGACAAATCGGAGAAAAGCTGTTTAACGGCCGAGCTAAACGCAGCAGGATCTGTGGCGTTCTCGCCATTTATTCGGTATAGCTCGGTGGTGTTATCCAGTTTTCCGAAGAAATTGGACGTATCATAGCGCAGGTTGCACTTGTCGTTAACGAAAACGACTGCGCCCGCCGCGTGCGCACACAATCGTCGAATCGTAGAATTAATCTCCTGCGAACAAGCGAAGCATTCCTCAGCTGTCGTGTCTCCCCTGCATTGAAGAAGCCCGTAAATCTGATTTGGGCTTTGCCCAGACACGCTTGTGTTGAAATCGGCAGCTGAGAATGTGTTCTGGACAAGATTATCGACAACTATATTTCTGTTTTGCTCCAACTTACTTCCATCTGTGAAATTGAAACCGCTGTTGCAATACGTATCCGCTGCCTTGCATACGCGTAGGCACGGAAAAATTAACAGCGAAGAAATGCAGAAACAGAGGAAAACATTCTCGCAGGAGGAACTGGTGAAACTCATGATCTCCGTAACTCTACCTCAAATCACACAAGACACGAGAGATATGCGCTGCCATGAAAGTGCCGAACAACTCCATATTTATACGTAAACTTCATAGAAAAGTCACTTCTAAGTTTGTGGAATTTTATCCTTTATCAGTGGGAAAATGTTTTTCTGTAAGCCGAATTTTTTTCTTTCTCTGTGGGAAATTGGAAGATTGGAATCTTAGGGAAGTCACCTATACAACAGTAGAACGTGCGGCGAGACCATTGAATGGCTATTTAGTCGGAGATGACCATTGAATATTGTTTTATCCTTACGGAGTGGAGAGTCAAGAGTCTTGATTGAATTGACGAGTGTGGAATACGGCTCTCAATAATTGACGCGAACGAACGAAAAAATCTCTCCACCTTCTTCCACTTCCTTTCCTTCGTTATCTATGATCCCACATTGACGGTGAACATGTATGTTTTTATTCTTGATTTTATTTTGATTCAAAGGTCAAGCCTATTTGAAGAAAAATTAAAATTTATCTTTAAATATTTATTAACTAATTTATTCTCTTTCTAGATTGAAATTTACTTTTGTGAATTTGTTTCAATTTACAATTTGTATAATTTTTGAAGTGAGTGTTTTTTTCTAAATTTTATTGTGTGTATTTGTATTAACATTTTGGATCACATTCTGTGGTCCATCATGAGGATTAAAAAACATAATTGCAAGAGAAAAATGGGTGATTGCAAATAAACTACACAGAGTTGAATCTGAAGAAAAGCACTATTATTGGATATGGATTGTGGAAATATAATGGTTCTAATTTTTAAAGGTTTAGTTATGGATTTAAATCTATTCATTTTTAATTAATTGTTATACATTTTTTTTTATATTAAAACACCCGAATTGTGTGTTAAATCAAATATAGAAACAATATTGTTCTTAGGTAATTAGTTATAAAATATTACTATATATTCTTTAAACAAATTAAGGTAGAAGCATAAACATATGTCTCACTTGTGGGACATTTGAAAGAAACAAGTTCTAAAAAACAAAATTTTTTGAAGAACTTCAAATGAAAGTATATGACTTGTCACATGTCAATAGTGTTCAAATGAAGATATTTGTAAACAAAATTAAACAAATTCTGAATGATGGAATTTTTATAAAAAATCTTAATGACTCAAGACAAAATAAATAAATAAATAACATAGAAAATGACCTTTGAATGAAAGTTCTTCATTAGACCCCCCTTATGTGGTCCTTGAACTTTTTTTCACCTTAGTTTCAAACAAGAAACAAAAAAATAATTCAAGATAATCTATCAAAAATCAAATGAATTCATCATGACATAAGATTTTGGATGAACTTTGAATGAAATTTCTTCATTAGGCCCCCCTTATGTGGTCCTTGAACTTTTGTTCACCTTACTTTCTATTTTTTTGTATTAATTCAAGGTAATTTATAAACAATCAAATAACTTCATCACGACATAAGATTTTGTCATGATCATATTCTCAAAATAAACTTTCAAAAAATTACAATTTTCATAATTTTTGTTTAAATATTATATTTATTTGTATAACATGCTTTCTTCTTACCATAAAAGGCCTATTTTTGACAAGTGAAAAAAAGAAATTTTCAAAAAAATAAGCTCATTTTTGTTTGATGTTATGAGATAATATGTGTCTAAATCATTGTCAATCTAAATTAAAAATTAGTAAGAGATAAACTATGCAACCAAAAATTGCAAAAATTCCACCCTAGATATTAGAGTTAAAATGACTTATTTTTAAGAAATTATGAATTGATCTTTTTTTAAGCTTAAGTTATGCAATATGAAAAAATACTCATTAAAAATAGTATAAATTATAAGAAGAATTTTATTGATAAATGCTTTAAAATGAAATAAATATATCTATGTTTTTTTTTTATATTTATGTATATGTATACATCCATATACATATGCATATAGATATATGAACATACATATACACACATATCATATATGCATGTGTTTATGTATATGCACATAAAAAAGCACACAAGTTTACACACAAACACAATTATAGACCACAAGTTTACATCATCATCAAGATTTTATCACTTTTCTTGCTATAAATTATATAATGTGCAAATATCCCACATAGATCAAAAAGTGGAACGTATGATTATACTTCCACCTAATCATTCCTTAATCTATAAAATCAATACTCTAGTGTTAAAATTTTTAGAATTCTTATATGTATACTTCCACCTAATCGTTCATTATTCTCCAAAATTAGTACTAATGTAACACCTCTTAGAACCGGTCCTACCTTTGTTAAAGTACTCCTTCACATTAGTAATTTTTTCAATTGAAGTTTTACTTTGTCCAAAATTTGAGAACCTTAGTCCTTTTACTAGGTCAAGTTTCAATGGTTTTCAATTGGATTACCTTCTTCCTATGACTAGTATTGACAAGTTTAATGAGATGATGTTTTACCATTGAAAAATTATCCTCCATATGTTTGGGTTCATGATGATGATTATTCTCCTAATATCATGAATGATGATGTATGTGTACTTACTAGTAATATATATAGGGATGATGGATTTTTTATGATGAGGTTTCACTTTCCATATACACTTGTGATCTTGATGAGTCTTGTGATATATTTTTCTCTATATTTCATGATAGTATCATTTAGATAACCCTAGATTCATATGTCATTGATTCTACCTTTTATAAGGAATATAAGGATAATGCTTAAATTGTTTTGCATATTGATGGTGTACTTCATGAGAATAGACACTTATCCTCTCATCTTCATTTTAAATTTATCCATTTGAACTCTTTACCTCCCATTATATTAGATGATAATATTATTATTCGTAGTTAAAATTTATTATTTTATAATTTTGATGGAACTAGTGATGCATCTTTACATGTTAATTTCATGTTCACTTCTTTATTATGAGAATTTAAATGACAATGTATTAGCAATGACTAAACTTAGTGTTATTTTTAGTGGTGGATAATTATTATGATTTATTTCATCTTATATGGTATTAGAATATGATTTATTAAAAAATTTATCACATCATAATGACTAAGGATAGCTTGAAATTGTCTATATTATTCCTCTATATAATTAAATATGAAATAATATGATGATTTTTTGTAAAAAATACTTATTTTTTAAAATATAAAATATAACACAAGAAAAGATTACTATCAAACACATGCATATCACAAATTTATTTATAATTATTTTATTTATTATATTGATTATGTAACTATGCATTTGAAATAAAAAATTGGATTACAAAATATTTTATTAAAAATTTAATTAAAATAATTTTCTATTTTTTTTTCTCAATACAAATTATAATAAATTCAAGGGAAAATATGAAATAGCAAAAAAGCAAGAGAGAAAAAGGTCACTTATGTTTATAACAATATCTTCTACACAATTTATTTGACAATGTAAATCCTATTTAGTATTCAGTTTTGAATGGATATAGTGATACATACATGACTAATTTAATTATCTTGTAATTTTTGGTACCATTAGTAGATGATATTTGACTATATATCATATGAAATTGTTGATTTTTTATTATATTAAAAAAAATATAGCTTCTACTTGAGTTAGGTTTAAAACTAAATTACTTTAATATGAAATTATTCTATCATGTTGGTGGTGGGATGTGATTTTCTAGATAGCTACCTATTCCACCTTTGGTCACTCCTATACACACCATTCATGCACCCATTCACTAGGGGGGTGATTGCAACTCTAAGACCAATGATTAGGCTCTCACAAAATTTGATCAACCAAATTATCCATTTTTCTTAGATTAATAGATAATATATATGAGACATTGTTAGTCCATCTAGCACCTCAAGCATGTCAACAACAAATATAGAGTTCACCTAATTTAAATGTGGTAATTGTAATAATCTATTTTATGTTCCTTGTGCATCCACCTTAGGTTTTGTAGTAGATGAAGATAAATTACTTTATGATTTACTAGAGAGTAGTAGAATGACTATTGATATACAATTATAAATATGATATGGAGCACATGCATGTAAATAAAATTACACATATTATGTGATTCATTTAGAAGTTTCAAACTATTAATAGTTTCTTTCCATAGCATGGAATATGCCTCTTTATTTTTAAATTGTGTTGAGCCATGTGTAGAGATATTATAAAAAAATTGCTATCATTCAAATATTTTCACATTTTTGTAAGATATCCACGAAATTATAAAATATGATATTAGAAAATGAGATTCCAAACAACCATGAATTGTACAAATATTGATCATATTAACCTGAAATATAAAAAAAAAACATATTTGGTGTTATTTTATTAATATGACTCTTCAATTTGGTCTAAGATCAAATATTTTCTTTTGGAGCTTTATGGCATCAAATTATACCAAAAGTGAATTATCATGGGATAAAAGGGCACAAAAATGAGTAAGAGCAAAGCCTATGCCAAGGAAAATACATCAAAATTAATTAATATTTTA